>BDDA01000199.1:46314-83363 GCA_001662385.1 Chlamydomonas asymmetrica | reverse complement strand
GTGGGGGGGGGGGGGGGGGGGGGGGGGGGGGGGGCAGAGACACGTAGTTCGGGTCGGGTGATGCGCGCGCGGGTCATGGGCATTGGGTTCGGCGGTGAGGCAGGTACAACTGTAGGATAGCAACCGATGTCAGGTTCACAACTCGGCAAGACACCATTTGTAGCACACATGCATTGGCAGCCCATCGCGGCGTGGCGTGCTGTGGCGATGTCGGGGTTGACTTGATGAGGCGTGGCGCTTTGTACCAAGACGTGACACATTGCAGTCATGTCCGTTCCGTAGCAGGCTGGCCCATGGGGTGGCATTGCTCGTGAAAAGGTGCCAGTGTGACTTTATGAACTGGCATGGGAGCATGGCCGCACACAAATAAGCAAGGCGGGGCAATGATTTACAGCACTTGCATCCGAGGGCAACAGGAGCACCCTGCAGCATATATGACTGCTGTCTCATGCGCTGCTCAGTGATACCGGTTGCGATTCATGGCACGCTGCTGCTTCATTGTGGAGCACTGCCCTGCCATTTGCATGCGACATTGGCAAGCGCGCTTTGCTGTGGCATCCGATTTACGTCTGCACCCTATGTGGGCACTTTCATGAACGCCAAATGCTTGGGTCGTCAAACTCAAGCCGAAAGCGCCGGAATGACCAACTCGTCAAACCTGGGCCGGTATTATTTGGATTCAGGAGTCATCACCTTGCACACAACAGTCAGTTTATTATTCAGCAGGGTGAAGGTAAGGCAAGTTGCTGCACCCCGGGATCCGATTGCCGCCGGCATCTCGGTACCGTTACAAGGCTAGCGCTTCAATGCATGCACATGCACCAGGCCGGCAATCGGACCTGCGCCTTGCAACGCACTTATTGCATAGGACAGGTCAAGAAAAGGCAAATGCTGGCGCATGTAATGCACAAGACCTTGTGAACAAAACCTTGTCTGGCCGGTGAACGACTCGACTGGAGTCGAGTTGCAGTGACAGGCAGGGAGCGATCGCAGCGTGTAGCTATGTGATCGCAGAAATGTTGAAGGCAGATCAGCACAGGGAATGCAATAGCAATGCTCAAACCGCAGGACATCCGCCCACTTGCCCTGGACCCTGGAAGACAGGTGAGCATGCTTCACTCATCGTGGCAGCTGTACCCAATCAAGAACTTGAGCAATGTACTATCCTACAATGCTTTACCGATACGGTACCATGAATACGGTATTGGCTTTGCGAAGCCAGCCAAACCAATGTGTTTTTATCATTAGCGCAATACGGTACAGGGTGCCAAAACCTGCTTAGCTTCGTCGCCAGCACGCCTGGCGAACGGCAGAGCCTGCGCTGCTGCTGCTGTCAGGGCCCAACACCAAGACATGCTGGCAGGCCAGTGGAGCAACCGCAGCACACAGTCTTCCGCTACCATTAGCGTAGCGGGTTCCACGTTTGCATGTCAATCCCATTTAGGCCACATCACACCAAACACACTGGGACAAGTCCACATGCATGGCACCTTTTGAGTAATATGAGCCACACGATATGAGCATGTGCATCCATCCGTTTACACGCCGGTCACAATTACCCCTGCTAGGCTACAGAGCTGATTGGCGCGATCGCTCTCCTCCTCCGCTCACATCCCCTTCCACGCGACCTCATCTGCGCACGGCAGGCTCGGCGAGCCGTTGATCTTGTGCTCGTCCACCGCCTCAACCATCTCGTGCGCGCGCGCGCCACGGAACACGGCCTCGTGTGCCGCGGGGTCCACAAACCACACGCCGATGCGCGACGCCATGTCACGCTTGACGCGCACGCCATCTGCACCGGCGCATGTGAGGGGCATGCAGCATTGCAAGAGCCAGCGTCAGCAGCCAGAGGCGGGGGGCTTATGCATGGCACAGCCAGCAACAATGCACTGTCCATCCGGCGCCTCCGGTAACTCACCCACTCCAGGCTTCTTGTTGCGCCATAGCTAGCATGGTAGTGGTCATGGCAGGTCCCGTGCATTGCGCTGCCATGCTCACACTGTGGCGCACCAAGCGACGCCACAGCACACCCAGCAGCACCGCCCAGAGCAGACACGCCCACAAGCCCATGCCGGCCCCGCAGGGCAGGGCGCAACCCACAGTCCGCACGCCCTTACCTGCCGTGCAGAAGATGTGGAGGTAGGCGAGCTCGTTGTCGCAGATGCCGCCCTTCCAGCGGCTCGCCGCGTAGTCGTTGTGCTCCCAGGGGCAGCCGTGCCAGGGGTGCAGCCACAGCGCCGCCACGCCCTTGAGCTTCACCTTTTCACACTCGGCCGGCGTCGCGCACGCCAGCCACGAGCTCTCCTTGACGTTCCACAGCCCCTGCTGGTCGTGGAAGTCGGGGCGCAGCTGGCCGGTGGGCAGGCGGCCGCCCGCGATCCACGCCTCCATGAGTTTGCGCGTGCGCACGTTGGAGCGGATGAGCATGTTGCCGGAGTTGGGGTTGCCCGAGTTCTGGTCGTTCATGCCTGCGGCACGCGCATGCACCAGCCCCGGGTGTGCGTCAGGAAGAGCGGCCATGGGGCCATGCAGCGTGATTCCCGTGGCAGAGTACATGCTTGCATCAGGCAACTTGAGCGCCTTCTTTGCACATGTTATTGACAAGGTTAGGCAATCGAGGCATGTATGTGGGTTGTTCGCTTATGCGCAGAAGGGCAAGTGAAGGTCGTGAGCTCGGACCCTGACAATGCCAAGGACATTTGCTGGCAGGCGATTCCACCAGCCAGCCGTGAGCACTGGGCTGATGAGTGATGGGCTGTGCACGTGCAGGTTCAGGATGGAATGGGCTGTGTCAGCGGTGCAAGGCCAGGAACTGGCAGGCACTGCATGCGGTGCGCATTTGGGCATGCAGCATAATGACGACATGTAACGTCAACATGCGATTGTCAACCCAGCTCCATGCAGACGCATGAGGAACACACCGGAGAGCATCGCTTGAGGGCATAATCTGTGGCGCTGTGTGGTTTAGCTAGTCATGGCGGTCCGTAAGCACTACGCACACAAACGCAATCTGCCACCTTCCACACACATGTCTCCCACAAACGCGATCTGCCATGTTAATGCCATGTTGGTCATGCCCCATCACAAGTACGCGCGCGCAATCGTACAAGCAGGTGCATCCCTTGCGTCATCCACTCATGCAAACACCGAGCAGCGTGCACCCGCAAGCTGGAACGCGAACGTACCAACGAAGTCTGCGTCGTGCTCGTCCAGTGCGAGCGACAGGGTGCGGATCGCGTCCTTGAGCCACACCGTGTCGAGGTCAGTGACAAACACGTTGTAGCCCCGCTTCAGGACCTCGTGGATGAAAACGGGCTTGCCCCACGCGAGCATGTAGTACTCAGCCTTGCCATGGGAGACGTCCTCAGATGTGAGCTCTCCCTGGTTGAGCAGGCTGGTGCCATTGAAACACGCCCACCCCAAGTCCAGACACTCAATCAGGGAAACTGTGTCATACCTGTGGCAGTGGCCCAAGACATGCACAGGGCAGGGTTTGGACTTGTGCGGGGTAGGCAAGCGTTTGGGCTTGCTGCACTTCAGCACAGCAGCGCGAGGAAATTCAGAGCACGTTGCAGAACTGCAGGAACCGCGCATGCGGTTACGCTGACAGCATGCTTGCCGCTCCAGCGGACATTCCTCAGAAATGCAATCAGGATGCGGCAGCACAGCTACAGGCAAGCCAGCAAGTAGATATGCAGGCGTGACTGCACGGCAGCATGACTCACGCTACTAGGACGACGCTGCGAACACGGCCGAACCTCGACAAAGCATAGTGCCAGTTCTGTAATGAAAGAAACATAATGCGGGAGGGTAGGAGCAGCACATATGGCGTGAAGAGCTGCACGTTGGAACGGCCTGACTTGCAGCCGCTAGCTGCTGCACCATGACCATCATGTGGTGCACGAAGCCACGAACAGACTTGAGACCAGACCCGCAAGTCACACCAGCAAGTCATGTTGCTGACAGGAGCGTGTGGCGAGACAGTGACGAGCACTTCATGCAAACAACTGAATTCACAACGACCACACAGCACCAAGAGGACACACTCCTACACATGCAACCAAAACAAATAACAGGCATGCACAACACTGTTGACTGCATCATCTTCGCAGTTTGCAAGGTTCCCTAGCCAGGGTTCCTGGCGTGACAAGCCAACAGTCGCGCAATCTGTCAGTGTATGTCAGCACTCACCACAGCCATCTCACGATAAGCCTTGTTAAATAAGGAAACAGTTGCGACCGGCCCGCTGACGACCGCCTTCAGCAGTCCATCCAGGTCGTTGACGTGCTTGCGTAAGAACCGTCCCTGATCCCGGGAATACGGTGAAAGTGGCGCATTATCGGGTGCGAGCTGGGTGAGTTTCCTCGTGCTGACCTCCGGTGCTGCCGAACAAGCTAAGACCAATGACAGCATGACAAGGAGCTTGACAGGCAGGGCCATGGTTGCTCCGCTGTTGAGAGTCTTGCGTTCTACGTGTGCGACAGCCCGCAAGTTGAATGTGTAGCAGGCGCTCATGAACACAGTCAGGCCAGTCTCTACACCGTTGCATAGGCAAAAGGCAAACAATGCCTAAGTACATCAAAGTATGGGCTTGAAGGTCCCAAGAAAGCTGTGGCCTCGACTGGCAAGCGCGATGATGCATGATGCCACAGCATGGTACGCTGGCTTGATTGTCACGTTTGCCACCTTCCCATTCTTTTAGCATGGTACGCGTCCTGTTGACGACACCATACAGCATGAGGGCATGTAAGACTGTAAGAGGGCTGCGAACTACCCTTAATTTCATTGCTGCACGCTTGCATGCCAGCCAGATGCGTTTCAGTGCAAGGTGAGTTGCCAACGGGTATCAACACCTGACACATGGACACATGGTCAACAAGGCTGTCCCCTGGCACTGCAATCCGTAACCGCATGTACTGCATGTGCTGTGAAGCAGCAGGTGGCAGCATTGCAGCAACACAACTCATAAGCTTGACTGTGTGCGTAAGTGCCTTGAGCGCTCGCGATTCTCAAGTGCACAGGTGGCAACAACAGCAACCTAACGTGTACCCCACTACCGACATACCGTATACAAGCAGCACGTAGAACCACGGAACCTGCACCCTGGTGCCTGTGTCGGTTGCCACACGCCTCTGTCAGCTATGCGCTGTGCCAGGGCCTTGCTCAACGCGGAACGCAACCAGCCGCACACCCTGGTGCAGACGCGTCGCAGCATCCACAGTGGCAACAAGACATCGTTGGAGCTTACAACAACAGCAACGCACCCTGCGCCTGAGGTTTGAATGCGCCTCCGAAGAGCATCCAAAGGGCATGCATGCATGCAGCGGCATAAAGCCTTGCATTCGTGTGCGCTTGCTTGTGACATTGAATGGGCACAGATGCTCTGTGCCTGCCTGTACACGCAATTGACTGTGCACGCGCAGCATGTTTCCCCCCTCGATCAGATGTCATGGCAAAACGGTATGGTGTGCCACAAATACACAATGCACCGACCACAAGGCCAGATTGTTATGCCAGGTAATTGTATTTCCCATTGCGTGCAGCACGTGCCCCTCGTTCGTGTTGCCGTACCGTGGAGAGCAAGCCCGCCTCGCTGTTGGATTGTGCAGGCCACAAGGTGATATCCCAATCCTGACAACCAAGGCCCTTCAGCCTTCGTGCAGTACCCTTGATCGCTTGGGCGAGATGAACCTTGGTGCGCATGCCGGTTGCATGCAAGGGTGTTGGGCAGCACCACGCAACCATCGCATGCGGTCACGCCGCCATGCATACGGAAGACAACATCAGCCTGGCGCCACTCTGCCGGTATTGGGAGGTTGGCCCGCTGGCCTGCCTACGCACATGGCATCCCCCGGCCCACCGCCCAGCTCGCCCGACGCGCTGCCGCACTGCGCATCATCCGATCGCGACGCGGATGAACGCAGCCTCGTCGCTGCGGATCGACATGCCGTGATGTAGTGCATGGTGCATCATGGTGCTACCTTTGCTTGCCGGTGCATGGCCGCCGCAGGAAAGGAATGATTTGTTGCACCACCATGCTGGCAGTAAGCACCTTTCAACACCATGCAGAAGCCCATTATCATGCCTCAGGACTAGGAACTGAAATAGAACACAACAGGGGATACCTCGATTGGTGTGCAGTTGTAGGTCTGGTGAGCATGCAGGGGACGTAAGCGAGGAGTGGAGCGACTGGGAGGGAGGGAAACTGAGAGTGAGGCTTGGTCTAGGCAGGCATCAGCGGCAGGGGCTGCACAATTGCTTGGAAGAATTCATGTTGGTGGCCGCAAACGACAAGAGGTGCAGCTGAAACAAGTGCTCTGATGAACAGGAGGGCCTGGAATGTGTGCCAGTGTTGATGGGGGATGGTGGGGAACAGGAGCCACCCTGTAGTGCGAGCCGTTCCCACTTGCATGCAGAGTGAGTATGCGAAGCGTACCACGGCCTCTGGACTGTTAAATGCATACGTCACACCACACAACCAGGAATAGCGAGACCGTCAGCGGGACAGCTGACAGTGTGGCAGGGGGAGCTGACATGAACGCCAACCATGACTTCAAACGCATGGTGGCAAAAGTGGGGAGCACCACACGGACGAGGGTGAACTGGAGCACATCATGCAGGCAGGACATTCTTGCATGGTTCATTCAGTCCTGCATGCAGCCAGCAAGCGCGGGATGGCAGCTGCCCGCCTCGCAACTGGATGTATGCTGGGAGCCTTTGGCAACGGTTGGAGCCCAAAGCAGCTGAGCAGGGTACTGAGGTCCCGCTGGTGAAAACCAGTGTATTACTGCATGCATGCCCAGATGCATGTAGTAATACACTGCATGTAGTAATACAATGCATGTAGTAATACAATGCATGTAGTAGTTTTGGCTGGTCTCTCCAATGTGGCTGGTGTGCTGCTGTGTAAATGCCTCGCAGCAAGCAACACCGTAGTGCAAGCATCCACTGGCACTGCGGCATCAGTAGGCCAGGGTTCACGGTAATCATATTGCACATCATTCACAATAAAGAGAGTACGCACTACGTCTGGCGCGATTAGACAACAGCGCTGTAGGAATGTGCCGCACGTCCTGGTCACTTGCTGCAGGCTGTTTGGCCGGGGTCAAGCATGCAATATAGTGCCGTAGCGCTTAACAGTAGGGAAGCCCATGGCACAGGTGCCGCTTGCTAGCGCTCCCATATTCAGCAACATACCACCACCTCAGAGCGTCCTGCAAGCGTTGGCATGCGCATGTATGCGCATGTTTGTCAGGAGCTGAACCACGGAAACGTTGCTGGTGACTGCATGACCTGTGCACGCAAGACCTGTGTGCACCTATGCTGCACAACACATCGCCTACAGAACCACAGGCGCAACAGCGCATGCATATCAACGGCGTGGAATGCTCCAGTGGGCCATTTTACAGAAGAAAGCGCAAGCATCTGGCGAGGGCGAGGGACCCACCCAGAACCGCCTGACTAAGGACAAAGCCAAAATCCGATTTGTCTGTGGTCAAAAAGATATCGGCCAGCCCCTGTCAAGGCAAAGGCTGCTGCCTGACAGCTTAGGCTTGAAGGAGTCCGCGGTTGAATCAGCACAAGGTGGTGACTGTGCTGACTGTTGACGCGGCGCAAGGCGCCACACCAGCGCTCGGCATTCAAACACAGCAAGGAGTGTGGTGCTCATCACTGCCCTTGCCACTTGTACAAGGCCTGAATATGCCGTGAAACCCCAGATACTTGCCCTGGCGTCCGAGCTGCTATCGAAAATCCCTTGATGCCCATCAGTGCAACAACATCGCTTGTGCCGCTTTCCCGCGCCTTTCTCTCCGGGCACCTAATGCAGCTACCTCAGTTGCTGCCCTTGTCCCTTACCCTGCCCTTGTCCCTTACCCTGCCCTGCCCTTGTCTTTTGTGGGGAAGTCAAGTTGCAAGTGCCAAAAAATCCTAAATTTAGGCGATTTTTGTGTCCTTGGGACTTTGCGCGCCCCGCATGAACGCTGTCCTATCCCTCAACACTCAACTTGTTCGTGCAGAAGAACTATTGCCAACGCACGTGTCGCCGCAAACCAGCGACTTTGCACCCCACGATTCCAGTCCCTCAGTAAACACTTCCAACCCTTCGGAAATCACTCAGTCCACCCGCGTTGACCCCGTTTCGTCCTATATCATTACGGTAGCCTCCCTCATCATCATCCTAAACGGCTCAGCAGGTCGCTCAGAGGCTCTTTTGTGTTACAGCCCAGGTCCTCCCACCCTCTTGGCATAAAGCAGGCAAAACGGCTTTTGCCCCCAGCTGGCTTCGCCCCCACAGCACGGCAGCGTGGCATTTCCCTCGGATGTACACTTCCAGCCTTATAGACGCGGCGGACGGCTTGTAAGACGCTCACTCAACCCACACCACTCAGGTTCACTCAAGGCTTGAGGTCTGCATGCACGGACAGTGCTGACCCGCAAATTCCCAAAACCACCTCACCAGTATGGCAGCTTCAGAAGTGGATGTCCGGGGATTTGCCCTTAAGAGCGAGTTTCATGTGTTAGTGGTCGAGGATGACTCTGTGACGCTCAAGATGGTGGAGGCCCTGCTCCGCAAGCTTCAGTATCGTATCTCCGTCGCATCAAGCGTTGCGGAGGCCCTCACTGTACTCCGCTCCAGCCTGGACAGGCACCCCGTTGATCTTATCCTCACTGACCTCCTGATGCCTGAGGTGACGGGTGAGTGCGTGACTGGTTTGCAAGTGACCGCGTGCACGTGTTGCTGACAAACCACGTTGTGCAAGCTCAGGCAGCCCCCTTTGACTGTCGTAACGAAGGATTTGCATTCTTTGTACTCCCCACAGCTGCACTGATATTGGTGGGGTGTGCCTGCTGCCCGCAGGGTTTGACCTCATCAACGAGGTGGTGCACGGCGTGAGCTTCTGCAACGTGCCAGGTACGGTTGACTGTCTATCACAACACGTCAATGCTGTGTCTCGACCCCTGAGAGTGCATTGGTTGGCAACACTGGTGATGGTTGGGCCTACTCACTGTAGAGAATATATGATGCAAGATATTGTCAAGTTTTCTGTCAGCCCAGGCCACACAAGAGATATCCTAGTTGAGCTAGCAGTGGACGTATGGTGCGTTTGTGGGTTCCGTGTTCCGCAGTGGTGGTGATGTCATCCCAGGACTCTCAGGAGAGCGTGCTGCAAGCGTTCCAGGCGGGCGCAGCAGACTACCTCATCAAGCCTGTGCGGAAGAACGAGCTTGCCACGCTATGGCAGCATGTGTGGCGTGCCAACCGCAACAAGGTTGGGACCAACGCCTGCGGGGGCGCACTTGCGGACGGCAGCAAGGCCACGGATGCTGAGGGCAAGGGCAAGAAGGAAAGCAGCGGTGCCAGCACAAGCATAAAAGAGGAGCAGAGTGCACTGGAATCTACAGGCCACCAGGGCCACCACCAGGGCAACAACCACCTGAAACGCAGCAGCGCCCTCAATGATAGCTCGACCATGAGCGCGATTCCCACAGCACCTCACCAGCAGAGCGCGGACGGGCAGGAGCTGGCACAAGAAGAGGAGCCTGGCGCAGTGAACGTCTCCCCTAGGCATCATGCGCACCACGCGCACCACAAACACCATGGGCAACACACGGCTGCACCTGGCACAGAGACAGCTGCCTCCCACTTTGCCACGACGTCCGTCGTTGCGCACTTCGACCTAAACAGGCTTGCATCATCCTCTCCCCGACATAGGAATGGCGAAGCTCAACCCTCGCAGCATGACGGCAGCACGGTGGGTACGAGCGCCACTGTCATCACGTGGGCTGACGGGCACCAACCGCGCAGTCAGCACAATAACGAAGGAGGCCAAGCAACGGACAGCGCGCCACAGCAGCCTATGCACAAGAAGCAGCGGCTGCTCCACGGGCTGCAAGCCTCAAGCTCGTGCCCCACAGTGGGTGACCGCCAAAGCGACACGGCGCCCACGGACCCCGCGAGCTGCGCAGGAGACCTCCTCGGAAACGGACAGTCTGCACTTGAACACCGTGAGGAACACCGCGGGAATAGCAGCCTGCAGCATCAGCCCTCCCCACTCTCCACAGGCGGGCCAGTTGCGAGGCCGCAGCCCGAAAAGTCGTTGGGCAACGCTGTCTCGCACCCCGCAGCGAACGCCCCCAGCACGTCGGGGTTGCTCCTGCCCCTCGGCTTGCAGGAGCTGGCTGCGCTCGGAGCGCAACGCGCTGCGGTGCAGCACCACACCCAGCAGCACGAGCAGCGTTCAAATAGTACCTCAGCTGCAGCTGCGGTTGCTGCGCCTGGCACCTCCACCGCTGCTGCACCCGTTGCAACAGCAAGCGCTCCGCCCAGGCAGACCGCGCCGGCCCCCACTTCTCAGGGCGGTGCTGCTGCTGCCAACGCTGCTGTGCCCGCGGCCTCCAGACTTTGTACTGGCGGAGAAAGCTCGCGCATGGCTGACGGCGCTCAGGGCATGGCTGCCACAGCCGACAATGCCAATGCCAACAACAACAGCAGCCTGGCCGCGCTGCGCCACAGCGACCGCTCCGCCTTCACTGCCTTCACCGTGTTCCTCCCGAACAAAACCGCCGCGCTGCCTGCGGCACCCCCGCTAGCGAGCGCAAGGTCCGGCGAACCAAACGCTGCTGGAGTAAGCAGCGGCGCTGCTGCGGTGGTTGCCGCTGCCGCTGCTATGGGCGGCATGACCGGCTACGCGCCACCCTACGGCCTGCCGACGGGCATGTCCGCTGAACCCAGCAACGGCGGCAGCCTTGGGGATAGCCAACAGGGGCGCCCGCACTCACAGCACGCGGAGGCAACAGCGCCGCCCCACATGTCCCCATACGGCCCCTGCTTGCTGCCGCCGCCGCCGATGCTGGACACGCGCATGCGAGAACCCGCGCCCGGCATGCCGCCGCTGCCGCCGGGTGTGATGCCCTTCCGCGGCCTGCCGCCGCCGCCGGGGCTGCCGCCCTTCCCGCAGGGCCACCCGGTGTTCATCCCCGAGCCGGTGCTGCAGCTCATTGCGCACCTCAGCGGGCGGGCGCCGCAGGAGATCCCGCTGCCCGAGGTGACAGCGGCGCCGCTGGTGGTGCAGAAGCCCAACTCGGCGCAGCGCGCTGCCGCGGTGGCCAAGTACCTGGAGAAGCGCAAGCACCGCAACTTTGACAAGAAGGTGGGGGAAGCTAGGGGAAGCTGTGAGGGAGGCGTAGCGGTGCGCGGTACGCGCCCGGCGCTGGGTCGGCGGGGGCTGTCTAGCACCTGCCTGCAGCAGCAGACCCCGTCCAGAACACACGTGTCACATGCTGACATGCAGCACACAGCCGTGGTTCTCGTGTGCATTGGTGGAATGCTTGGTAGCTCCTGCCTTGTAGGCGGTGGTTTCGGTTGGAATGCTGGCAGCGAAGCCTCCCTTCCTGAAACCGCACGCCTGCTGCCCTGCCATGGCCTGAATGCACTCGCAGGTGCGGTACGAGAGCCGCAAGCGCCTGGCGGAGGCGCGGCCGCGCGTGCGGGGCCAGTTTGTGAAGCAGGACCCCGTGGCCAAGGCCGTCGCATCCAAGGCTGCGGGAGCCACGCCGGAGGCGGATGCCTCCGGGGAAGAAGAAGACACGGCCGTGTCCGACGACTGTGTGCAGGAGTAGAGGCGTGCCTTGTGTGCTGCAGGCCTGACAGCTGTGGGCCGCAGGCGTGCGCTGTTGCACTCGCTTGTATGGAAGGAGTATGCAGCTGCTGGCATTGCAGCTATGGGCCGAGGTTTGCTGGCGTGTGTGTGCGCGGGTAGGGGTGCAGGACCGTTGCTGTCACCATCTTCGCGGTGTGGTGCAGATATTGCAGGCACTGTGTGAACTGTGCATCGGCACCAGGAACTTCCTTGACTGTGCAGGTTGCTTGACGCCCAAGATGATGATTGCGCTGTTTGTGCTGTGTGTGTGTGATACACTGATACGTCCTGCGTGATGCAGCTGTCTGTTTGTTGTGGATGAGAGAGGTGTGGCTCGCGTACGCGTTACGCATTCGTGCAGGGATGGGTGCTTCTATGGGCATTCCCGGCCTCCAAATGGCGCCTCCCAAGTGCCTCCCAAGCATGCCTCTTGCCTGCGCTTTGCCCTGTGGGATTTGCGACGATCAGAAGCACTATGGGACATGCGACTAAGCTATGAGGAGTTTAGGACTGCAGCCTGTGTGTGTGTGTGTGTCTCAGCCTGGTTCATGTAGGCTCATGCGAGCGCGGCTGTGGTTTCGGTCAGTTACCGCATTGGGCGTTATGTCAGCGGCGTGGTTGTGTGGCGTTGTAGCGATTGAGTGAGCGCGACGCCCTGGTGTTTTGTGCGCTGTTTGGTTGAGAGGTTTGCACGATGACCGTCCGGACCGTACGGCGAACACGTTTGTGTTGTGTGGGCCTCGGAGTCCCTTTCTCCTTGCGTCGAGTGCGTGCCACGTGTGCACACACGCTGCACAATGACCGTGCCCCAGCCCTAAAAACGCTTTCACACATTGTAGTGTTTCAAACAATTGTACAACCCTAATAAAGTCGCCCCCCCGTGCAGGTAATGTGTTCATTTCGAACCCCACAGGTTGGCTGTCTGGCGCCGTCTTGTTGTTTCACCACCGTTTTCCCTCGACCAGTCGCCCGCAGTCCTATGTGTGCTGCCTTGTGTGCAATGGTGGGTGGTGGTATGGCATGGCCCTTCTTTTACCCTTGTTGCGTGCTGCCTTTTGTGCACACCTTAAATGCTGCCGGGCTTCTTTTGGCACCTTTGCCTCTTGTGCGCTGCCGTTTGTCGCCGCATGCGTCTTTCCAGGCGCCTCTGTGCTTTGTCCTAATTTCGCAGCGTGTTCGCAATGTGTTTGATTTTGTTGCGGGGCTGGACTCGACTCCTTCCCTGGGACGGCGTCCTATCACTGTTAGCCTCGGTTTGTGTGTGCGTTTCTTCTCTTGCTGTGCATAAGCGCTTGCTTACCCGGTTCGTTTGGTAGCTCCACGATTTTTTCCCAGCCTGTGTCTGTTTAGCAGGGATGCAAGGTGGCGAGTGGGACGCGCTCATTTACATGACATCTTCTTGTTGTTGAAAGCATTAATGCCATTTTGTTATTTCAGTGCAGGGATGGCCTTCCCTGCGAGATTGCGGCGTCATGCATCATCTGTGTGCATGAGGTACTGCAAAGAGGTGCACTGCATTGCTCGTTCGCACAACTCAGCCCCGTTGAATGCGGCGGTCCCATAGAACTTTGAGCCAACCACATCAGACGCACGCTTTGCAGGCTTGTGTGTGGGGGGTGGTTATATGAGGCTGACCATGGTGAGCTTGTTTGTGCGGTATTCGTCATGATTCGTCAACCTGTAAACTTTGTTTTGCAGTGGTTGGACGAGAATGCTTGGCAAGATATGGGGAGCCACAGAAACAGGCTCCGTATTGCTGCGCTATCTCCAAATGATTTTGGGTCCTGTGTTCAATCTCGGTGTTCTATGCAGGTCACCATAACCAAGCTTGTCCAGGGTGATGGCATTGTATCATGCTGCAGCGCAAAACAAAGCATCCAGGCCCTTCAATTCGGATGCCACTTGGTACGGCCCGCACAGGAGCATGTTTGCACCATCATGACAGACGCCCATGACGCAGCTGTGGTAACATTGCACATAGGTCTGCGCCATTAGTGGCTGGCCCAGCATGGCCAGTGTAAAACAGCATATGGACATCGAGGCTGGACATGCGTTTCAGGCGGCAGATTCGCGTAGTAGGCAAGGAGGCATCGATTTTCGCATGGGGTGCATTGGGAGGGGTGCCTATGGCCAGGCAGCATTCTTGGGTTACACGCAGTACTGGGCAGTACTGCGGCAGCATTCCATTTGGGAACGATATACAGCGGACTGCAGTACGCATCGCTGCAAAAGCTGGCGTATTCAGTAAGCCGGTCACGTGGCAATGTCCCTGGAGTGCATGGGCCGCGTAGCGAGCTGGAAGCATACAGCAATAAGTCCCTGCCCATCCTCGCATACCATCGCCCTTGCATAACACCGGGCAACCTGGTTGACATGGCGGTACGAAGGCCAGAGGAAACAGATGTACGAGCAGATAGAAGTCCAAGCTGGACAGCTGAGCACCGCCATCCCCTGCCGTGCTCCATCGCCAGGGTCACCAGCTATAAACACCGCAGGCGTGCGTTCAAGCACCCGCATGGAGAGCGGAGGGCACATGCCCTTGCATCTTGCATGATCCAAGCCAGCCCACACACCTCCGCTCGCAAGCTAGGCAGCGGCACCCGCCTCACTTCACCAACGCACGCATCTGCGCGCTGGTGGGCGTGAGGGCAGCGGACGCCGCCACCGCCGCCGCTGTCGCGGCGGGCGGCAGTAGTGAGGGCGCGCCGGCCCTGCTGCCACTGGAGCTGCTGCCGGCGCTGGCGTATCGCTTGATGGCCGCGGCCCCTTGCTCCTTGAACATGAGCATGAGCGCGGCGTTGAGGGCGGTCTGCAGGATCTTGGCCTTGAGCCCGGCGAAGAAGCCCCCCACGCCCTCCTGGAGCAGCAGGTGCCGAATGATGCCCCATGTGCCTGTGGGTGCGCCGCCTGCCCCGCTGGAACCCTGCGTGTGAGCAGCGGGCAGCAGTCCGCAACGCACGACACCGAGCACAGACGGTGAGACGGGTGCACCCGTCAGTGGCAGGCAACATGTCAGTGCAAACGCCAAGGTGGCATCACTGCGTCATTCATTGGAGTGCAAAGAGCTGCAGCCCATGGAATCAGGCGCCTCACCAATAACCCACGCGGCTTTTGACTTCACGCACCTAACACGCACGCTGTTGGTACGCATTATGCCACACTACTGAGGCACTGACCCAAATCTGTAGTGCACGCTGGCGCAGGGAGGAAGGTAGAGCAGCGGTTGTGCAGGAAAATGGATTTGATTGCGCGTGGAGCTTCCTGGCCGAGGCTGACTCACCCCCTCACCCCCGGACCACATGAGGGCTGTGCAGGTTTCAAGTTTTAAACACACGCGAGCACCGTACGCGGCACGCACCTGCATGCGTGACTTGACAACGATCATGGGGTACGTCAGCACCGTCGCGGCGACCTTGGCCAGCGCGCTCGCCAGGAACACCTCGCCCGCAGAGAGAGTGACCGGGGGGTCGGGGGAAGCAGCCGAGGAGGAGGAGCAGTGGTCGGCCGACGAGCACTGCGACGTGGCGTCCGCCGCCGCGCTGCCACCGGTGACGTCCGCGGCACCGGCTGGCTGCTGCGGTAATTGGTGCTGCAGGTGGGGCTGCTGGTGGGCGGTGCCGTTGATGTGGGTCGGGGCTGGTGCGGAGGAGCAGGAGGAGGAAGACGTGGAGCAGGCGCCGCTGGCGCGCGCTTCGGCGCTGGCGTTGTTCGAGGCGGAGGAAGCGGCGGCGGCGGCGGCCTGTTGCCTGCGCGCCTTGAGGCGCCGCATGAGCGCTGTCAGCTGCTCGTACACCGTGTACTGCAGCGCCGGGTTGACCAGCAGGATCATGGAGGGCAGCAGGCCCTGCGGGTGAGAGCAACACGCAACAGAGAGGGCAGCTACGGTAAGCGGTCCACATGAGCTGTGCATGAGCGGTGCACATGAGCTACACATCGTGGTGATGCCAGTGGCGGGGGTGTACACACAACGACGCTTGCCGTTTGGTGGCGGCAGCTGCCGGATGAGCCCAGACACCTCGCCATCGTTATTCGTTACACGCAGCTGGTATTGGGAGTGTCTAACATGCAGGCGCACGGCCTGGCGAAGGGGAGGCAGTGAGGACGGGCGAACGCTGTGGCATTTTGGCACCTGGCCTGGCTCACACAAGCGTGCTGATCGTAGGCAGATTTTGGCAACTTTATGCACGGCACACTCACCTGCACACTCACCACACCACAGGCACCACCCATTCCCAACTTTTAGCGTGCCCACTTTCACATGCGCAAAGTTGCATGTCATGGCTACTGCCGATGTGGCTGCTGTCATGCAAACTGGAACCGGCATGCCAGTCTGCCCACATTGGCAGTAGCCATGACATGCAATTGTGCGCATGTGAAGGTGGGCACGCGGTGGGCAAGGCAAGCTACGAGTGGATCAGGTATGCTGCACAGAAGCAGTCCCACGGGTGCGACAGGTGCGTGTCCAGGCAGTCCCGCACAACACGCTCGCTCACAAACATCATGTTGCTCTAGCTGTGGCAAGAGGTTGCTGCACACCGTGTGGTATGGTGTGGTCAGGCTGCAAGTGCATGAGCAGGTATGCGAACGTGTTCTCATGTTTGTGCTTTGCAGAGGCATGCCGCTCGCCTGTGAAACTCTCGGCACTGCCCTCACCTTCCAAAACCCGGCCAAGCCATCCTCGGAGAAAATTGCCTTGGTGACCGACACAACTCCAACAGGGATATCCGTGCGCCGAGTCTCTCTTCGGTGCTTTGTGTTGGCCTGCATGCGCGTTGCGACAACGCTGGCGGGCATGGTGATGAGCTGGTTGCCTGCGCCGGCCAACATTGCGACCAGCATCGACTCCAGGACACTTAAGTCCTGCGAGGAGCGTGTGCCGTTGTTGCCTTTGGTGCTCGCAGTTGTGGGGTTCGCCGTCCGCCTGACGACAACAGCACGCTTTAGGTACGTGTAGAGGTAAAAGTAGACTGCAGACGACACCGCTGACTCGAAAATGTTGGGCTCCAGCCCCACATAGAGACCTTGGAGTTTGTACCTCCTGATTACTTCAAAAATGCTAAGCGCTGCCTGCCCCTTCCCGCCCGAAAGCGCTTGTAAGGTATAGACTGTTTTCAGCGGGTACGTCAGCACTAGAGCACCGACAGACCCTGCGCCTCCAGCAAGCGATTGAATTAGAGCCTCAGACACCATGGCTCTGGAGCTGCTGCAGAGAGTGGTGGATGGGCGGCTTTATGAAGTGCACACAGCCCAGCAGTTCGACAGGTTAGGGTTGTGTGCGTTACGCGCCTCCCGAAACAGCGCTAATTGTGCGACAGCGCAGGATTCAAGTCGAGGCAATTGCCGCGTACACTACAGGAGGCATCGGACGGATGCGATGAGTCAAGTCTTGGAAATCACAGTTGGGCTTGTTTGCACGATTACAAACCAGTTTGCAATGTGGACAAGTTGAGCCTCCAACATGGCTTATCACGTTCAAGCATGGTCAACGCCATATTACTGGTCCTCAGCATTGAAATGCTGCCTTACAAGTTACACCGCAGGTGGGTTTCAAAAAATCCTGTTATGCAGTCAGCCGAAACCAGAACCGAGGCGTGCAAGCAACAAAATAAGTCACCAAAACGTGTGATGACTTACAGAAACATATGCAGTGCAGAAGTCGAACTGCGGTTATGAAGTTGGTCGCACTAAACACCATACCTAATCAGTCCAGCCGTTGCTCGTCAGTATAATTCACAGCGCAGTGGAGCAGAAATGCCAAACCAGCAGAACCAGACGTGCTGGTCTATACTAGCTTCACCACTGATTACTGCCACTGCTTCTTCGTCTTGCAGTGCCCTGCAAGCACTCCATGCTCCCGCTCTGTGCACCGGCAGCTTCGAGCGGCAGCATCATAGCTGACACTGCCGTCACGGTGCGATGCACCCCGCCTGCGCCCAGCGATAGCGCGTCACCTGAGCACAGGCCACACATGGAATGAAAAGCAGGTGAACGGCAGCACAACAGGTCCAGCAAAGGTGCAGGAGGATTCAGCGCAAGACGTGTGTCGCCTCGCACTCACACGCATGGACGGTGGCAGGCCCTGGCTGACGGCCTCACAGCATGCACAACAAGAGCGTGGTCCTTAACTTACTTGCTGTCATCTGCGCTCCGTGAAGCGGGCCTGCGTGGGCCCTCAACGCCTCGGGAGCCATCTCCCTCGTGTGAGCCCCTCCAGCACCAGCGGCACCGCTCCCATCAGCGTGTGCCAGCGGGCTGGGCATAGCGGCTGTGGGCAGGGCCATCAGCACGGGGCTGAAGAGCAGGGCGCGGTAGGCCATGCCGCCCACGTTCACCGTGGCCAGGTAGCCCGAGTTGAAGAGGCCATCCACTATGCCCTCCACACGCGCCCCCAGCTCCCTGCACACGCACACACACACACACACACACATAAGTGCATAACACAAGCTTGGCTATATACTGCGTGATGGGTCAGAGTTGGCGTCCCCATACGCTCAGCCAGGCATGCACGACGCAATGCAGCTGATGCATGTGGCACAACATGCGTCATGCATACAGCTGCATACCGGCATGCAAAAGCTGAATCGTGGGCACACGATGCGGTGCAGCTCAGCACAGGCGCAGCGCTGTGTGGGCCCTGAGAGGCTGAGCTCCAGACTTCTCGCGCTGACGGCACGACCACGCTGAGCCGGAAGACAACGTGCAGTGTCAGCTATCTCAAAAAAAATAAGGTCGGCATTCGTCATTCCCAGCTGCCATGCACAGCGGTTCCTTGTCAACTGAGCTCTGGCTGTGTTGCTTGACTCAAGTTAGGACTCTGGTGGCTTGCTCGATGTGGGGCTGAGCCACAGGCTATGTCTCCCCGTGTAACATCTCTCTCTCCCTCTCAAAATGCACCGATATGCGCAGCCAAGAGCGGCCGCCGGGCCTAGACAAGCATGCAACCAGGGCGGGATACAGCATCCATTGCAGGGGCTTTTACACTGCAGACATGAGTACACGCGGCTCTGCAGGCAGCCTACCTACCTGAAACCAGGCTGCTGCACTGTTACCCCCACGGGCAGCTGTTGCAATGGTGCAACACCAGCAGCTGCAGCTCCAGTAGACGCCATGCCCGCGTTTACGCCTGCTGCCGCTGGAACCGCAGGCGACATGCCAGCCGCATGCCAAGCCTGGTCCATTGACCGCTGCTGCTGCTGCTGCTGCTGCTCTTGCGGTCGCTGCATCAGCTGCACGTGTTGGGTCTCCAAGGCTGGTGCAGCTACAGCAGATGGCTGTACACGCAGGGAACCACCAGGCATCAGGTGCATGCCAGCGTTTCCCGTGGCAGGCGCGGCATTCGCCTCCATGCCATGCTGATGCTGCTGGTGTGGCGCCTGAGGGGTGGCGGCGTGGGCACGTTGGGACTCTGACCGGCCGCGTGGTTCAGGCGCAGACGTCCGCCTGGCCACCTTGGCTGCAGGCACGGTGTACTCGAACTCATGCAGCAGCTGTGTCAGCTGCGCGGCAGCCAAGCTCCTGCCTGAGCGGCCAAGGTCTTGACCCAGCCCCCGGGCATGGCCCTCGTGGCAGTGCTCACGATCGCCGGGCCGATCGCGCTTGCCCAGTTGCTGGCCCAGCTCCGCGCGTACCTGCAGCGAACGCTGCTGCTGCTGGTCATGCTGCTGCTGGTCATGCTGCTGCTGCTGCTGCTGCACCTCCGGCGGTCCGCCGCGCCTCGTTCGTTCGTTGGGCGGGCCCCCATCAGCAGACAGGCCTGTGTGGACACGAGGCAGCGCTTGCACAGTACGGCCGCCTGGCGGCTGCGCAGAAGAGGATATGGGCTGGCCTGCGCCTGCGGCGTCATCCGCAGCGGCCGCGATCACTGAGATTGGGTGGCCAGCACGACGCCTCTCAGCACGGGCCGACCCGCCAGTCCCACTGGCGCCCGACCCACGTGCTGTTGCTGATGCGGCGGCCATGTCCAGCGCGCCTGCCGGGGCTGAGAACGAGCGGGGTGCGGCGTCGGCGGCCTGCGCGGCGGGCAGCGTTTGAGTCATTCCGCCGTCGCTGCGAGACACGGCACGCAGCACATGGACCTCCTGCTGCTCCTGCTGCTGCTGCTGCTGCTGCTGCTGAAGCATGTCCTGCCTGTTACGGAATATATCTTCTAGGCTTGCGATGGTGAGGGTGAGTGGATTGACCAGTCCAATCGAATCGTTCTGCTGCTGCTGCTGCTGCTGCTGCTGCTGCTGCTGCTGCTGCAGGTGCAGCTGGCGAACCGCAATCGTGACGCCTCCAGCCTCATTCCTGCCATCGCCTGAAGCCCGCCTCAGCACACCTGGCTGCCCTGGCCTGCTTTCTGCGCCCGCAGCCGCTTCCCAATTTACATCGCCATGCATGCTGCTTGCATGGATCAGATCTTGCTGACGAGCGATGCTGCCTGATCCGCCCGCACCCAGGTCCAGCGCCTGCAGCGCTGGCAGCGCTGGCAGCACCAGTGGTGGCGGTAACGGCAGCACCGCCGGCTGATCACCAGTGGAGCCAGCCGTGTTGGTGGCTCCGCTGCGCTGCCGGGTGACGAGGCCGGCGGCCTCACGCTCGTACCGTGACTTCTCATGGGCCGGCATCAAGCCCCAGGCATGGGTGAACAGACTGCAGTCATGGAGCGAGCATTGCAGTCCATTGCAGAGTCAGATGTCAGAAACATTATACGGTGCCTATCCTTCACAGTCTTGGGCAACGTGGTTCAGGAAATCCACAGTGTTTGTCATCCTGGTTCCAGCTCTTGTCTCACGACAAAGCAAACAGGTTTACATGAAGCAAGCTGCTGTACACTACCGGTAGCGCATTGATGTACTATTGTGAGTTGCGGTGACACTGAGTTGTAGGGTGGACACTTAATTGGTCGCAATGTGAAATGCAGCCTAGCACAACACAGTGGTGCATGCTCACCTGAGCATGGCCTGTGTTGAGCCCAGGAGCTGGCGGTGCTGAGGATGTGATGCCAACTCGCTGACGGCGTCGGACGCAAACAGCTGGAAGCCCTGCCCTCCCGGCACGCTGCCACCGCCATCACCCCCATCGTCAGCATACGCTGAAACCCCTGTGGGTGTCGCCGTTGCTCCTCCTGACGTGCTGGGAGGTCCGGTACCCTCCAGCAAATTTTGTGTTGGTAATGGTGCTGCCCTGGTCACGGACAGCACATGGACCTGGCTTGCCCGCTCGGCTGCTGCATGTGGAGACGAGGGGCCCATCGCGAGCGTCCCGCTGCTGCGTGCCCCCAGTAGCTCCACAACCTGCCACTGATGCTGCTGCTGGGGCTGCTGGGGCATGAGCTCGTGTGGCGCTGACATCAGCATGACGCCAGCAGACCCGCCCTGCTGGTGCTGCTGGCTGCCGCCATCGCTGCCTCGCTGCTGCAGCTCCATGTTTTGCTGCTGGTGCTCCTGGTGCTGGTGGTGCTGCTGTTGCTGTTGCTGCTGGCTGCCGCCACCGCTGCCTCGCTGCTGCAGCTCCACGTGTTGCTGCTGGTGCTGCTGGTGGTGCTGCTGCTGCTGCTGCTGTCGCCGCCGCTCAATACGCTCCTCCTTAACTGCCACTTCTGCTGCTGCCTCGGCATCATCAGGGGCAGGTACGCCTGTGGTAGGGTAAGCCTGCCAGGTGGTGCGTGCATGGGCAGCAGCAGCCAAAGCAGTGCTGGCGTCAGCCGCGTCTACCCTATCAGCTAGTACGGCTCTTGAGGGCGATGCCGGGCTGGCAGTCCCGGGCGGTGGCAACACCAACGACGCACTCAGCACAGTGCTGGCAGCAGCGCTGGTGCTGATTGGCGTCAGCCACGAGACATGGCGGTGCGCGTCATGAGCAGCGGTGCGCGGGGATGGCACGCTAGCCAGCATCGTTGCGTCGTCAGCAGCAGCAGCTGAGACGCTGGTAGCCGGAGCATTGCGTGGCGGGCTGTGTTCCTGGTGTTTTACAGGGGGATGCTGCTGCTGCAGCTGCTGCGGCAGTGCCTGTGGAGTCTGCACGCCTTGGCCATCAGGATGGACTGTATTTGCATTCACACCTGCCTGGCTTTCGCTGTGCATTTGCACAAGCAGCAGGTGCCGGAACAACAACCCAGGCGGCTGCGATCCTGACCCCGGGGTTTGGGATTTGCCAGCTTCCGGTTGCGTTACAGCAGGTATGGGACGTGCCGCTCGGTTGGCGATTTCTTGTACAAGCACCGATGCGGAAGGCGGTGACGGTGGACTGTCTGTACCGCGCAGCTGCTGCTCGCTGGCAAACGCGCCACCACCACCAACAGCAGCAGCAGCTCCAGCAACAGCGGCGGCCAGCCCTTTCGTAAGGCGTGCCTGCAAGCGCTGTGTGGTCGGGGGCGAGTCATGTGTGACTACGCCTGCAGCAGCAGCAGGCCTCACAGGCGGCGGCGATGAGGGGCCGCTCAAGAACACAGGACGCGCTGCAGCGCCCGCCTCATGGGATGACCCAGATGAGCCTGGGATAAGGTCTGGCGACAACAGCGATTGCCGGGGCTGTAGCAATGGCGGTTCGCTGCAGGACGGGTCTGCTGCTTGGCTGGCCGGCACCGCCACCGGGGCCGGCCGCTGCGCCTGCAGCAGGGATAACGGCCACCGTTGGGGGGAGCACGCATGCGAGGGCGGGTGCTGCAGGAGCAGCTGGGGAGAGGATGGCTCCAGGCGAGATGCAGCTGCGGCGGCAGCCAGGTCATGCTGCTGCTGCTCCTGCTGCTGCTGCCGCTGCTGCTGCATCTGGTTGTTCTGCTGCTCTGGTTGCTCTGCGCTTGACGCCGCTGCAGCGGCCAGCAGCTGTAAGTTTACCGGTTCAGCAGGGAAGCGCCTCCGCCTGGAGCCCCGGCTCGAACCACCACCATCTCCACCGTCAGGAGGGTCGCTTGTCACATCCAGTGTCGCGGGCCCTGCCCCCACGCCTTCACCCTCAGGCGGCCCCATCGCATCTGCCGCACCATCCTCACTGCGTCGCGGCCGCTTGCTGGCTGGCAAGGCGCTGTCATCGCCTTCAGGCTGAGCCGGCTGAGGCTGAGGTGGTGCCTGCCCCGTCAGCGGTGCGCGTGGCCTGTTATCGGCGCCCCAGCGGGCCTTGTGAGCCCTGCCCCTGGCTGCACCGTTGCTGTAGCCAATGACGGTTTCATCTCCGTGGCTGCTCTTACTGTTGTTTCCATGGCCGGTGCTGGCCGTTCCCATGGAGCTGTTGGTGCTGCCAGTGCGGGCTTCTGTGCTTGCTGTGGGCAGAGTGTGCATGGCCTGAAGCTGGCCGGGCGCCACCGCCGCGGTACAGCTCCATCCGGTGCTGCAGGCAGCACTGATGCTGCTGCTTCCGGGCCCAGGCGAGGGCTGCCATGCCAGGGTGGCGGGTGTGTTGCAGGGCGCGCCCGAGGCATCAAACCCTCCCAGGACATGCGCGTGCATGCACGTCACCTCCTGCGCAGCATCTTGCTCGTCCGAGAGGACCAGCGCGTGGTCGTAGCGGCCTGCAGCAAAGAAGTACCGTAGGGATACCAGCAGTTGACATGTGTGGGTTGAGTGATTGATGACAGCCAATTTCAATCAGACGTTCCTGACTCACCAGCAGTAGTTTGTTGAGCAAGACCCCGGTATGGTAAAGAACTAAATAATGGAAGGGTCAGGGCCACGTATGCCATGAGTTTCAAGTGTATCCCTACTTGTGCATGGCACGACAACGCACAGCGTCCAGGTGCACTATGTTGATGTGTTGCCAGTCAACGCCGGCAGACCAACCACTGTGATTCCTTACCGATCAGTGTGGCGGCAGCAGGGTCGAGCTGCAGCCGGCTCCAGCAACCGAACCATGCCGTGTTTGCTGAATCGGATGGTGGGGACAGCTTCTGTGCCTGCTGCTCTCTCGGCACACACCACACCTGTCGGCAGGCACGGAAAACGATCATGCGCATGGATTGCATCACTGGATTGCATCACTGGATTGCATCACTGGATTGCATCACTGGATTGCATCACTGGATCGGTGGCATGCGCATCATGCATACCTGCATACAAGCCCTGCAGCACGCCAGCAGTCCAGTGTGGCGTATAACCAGGTGACAGAAAAACCCGCTCCTGATTGATATTCCGGTATTGAACCCCCACCTCCAACAACCACGCGTCCGCCGCCACCGCGCCGCTCTCGTCCCGGCCGCCGCACACCAGCATGCGGCACGCCCCCACCGCCACCGCCGCATGGCGCCACCTGGCAGACGGTGAAGCTGGCTGCTGGATCTCAGCATTGGTTCCATAGGAACCACCCACACCAACGCCCGCTCGGGGTGGTGATTGGGCAGCAGGGTCGGTGCTGACGAGGCTCAGTAGCCTCCACCGGGCAGCGCTGGCGCGTTGGCGGCTGGAGCCACCCTCAGCTGGCTGCTTGCCGCTGACTTTCTCAGCAGCTGCGCCAGCAGCTGCATCTTCCAAGTCCGATGCGGCCGTCGTGGCTGCTGGCATCTCGAGGACCCACGCATCGTTCCTGCACCTGCGTGTGTGCAGTGGATCAGGTCATGTCAGGGCCTCGTGCACACGCATGTCTGCTTGGTGATGAGTGATGACTCTAAAGATGCTGCACGTGTGCTTCTGAGCGTATAGCTGTAAGCATGAGTCCATGCCCATGCATACGTGGTTTCCCTGGACCCCTCTCGAGGGCGGCCTGGGGCCTCTGGCTGGCTGGCCGCGTGTAAACAAACATACGAATTGTACACAGTAACAGGTCCACACCCAGCACGGCGCCATGGGTCCTCGCACCTTCCATCAGGGCCTTTGCCACCAAACTCGACGATGCAGCCCGGCAGTGCGACGGCTGTGTGGCCGAAGCGGGCTGCGGGCTGAGCTTCCTCTGGTGCTCCTGGGGGGCCGATGGACGTTTCGGCGGGTGGTGCGATGCACGTGACTTCCTGCAACGTGCCCTGCTGGGCCACCACATGCAAACGGCAGCGCGCCAGCAGCAGCAACAGCGGCAGCTCAAGGGCGCATCGCGGTTGACCTATTTATGACAAGCACATGAGGTATGGTGTTGCAGTTTGTGAGCTGCATAGCACACGATTGTCAGCGCCGATGGTGGATGTGGTTCTGCATAAGGGTGGCTCAGCCTGCACAGGCACGCGCATGTGCGTCTGCAGGCACAGCATGTCCTTCCTCCAGGAAAAATGCGTGCAGAAAGCCTCCAGGCTGTGATGCCCTCTCCTTCTCTCCGTTCCTCTCTTTCTCTCTCCCTGAGTTCACCTGGCTTGTATGGAGGCGCCATACGTCACCGTACACAGCGCCATGCAAACTCCGCCGTGCGAACACGCTGGCCTGCCTAGCGTCCGGCAGTGGCTTGAACGGCGCTGCCAGCATGGGCTTGCTGATATTGTCGCCATCTGTTGCACTGCGGGCATGGCCGCCGATAATGTACACGTAAGGTCCGACACTGCACGCGGCGTGGTGGGATCTGCGCTGGCATCCAGAGGGCCCACAAGAATATACAAACAGCTTGCGGCGCCATACGGCAGGTCCATCAGGCTCACAGAGGCAGGTTTTTCTTTTAGCATGACAGCACGCCATGTTCAAGGGGTCCCATTACGTTATCACAGGCTGGTCCATCATGGTCCATCAGGCTCACAGAGGCTACCTAGCTTTGACGGAGCACGACAGCACGACATGTTGAATAGGTCCCACTACAGCGCTGCGTTCTGCACCACTCGCAAAAATGCGGTCTCTGGTGCAATTGTACCTTGCCCCATGCAGACCGATCATTACAGGTTGCTTGAGCGCACAGCATCACGCCCCGGCCCCCCCCCCCCTTCCTCCCTCCCCTCGATCATCATCACAGTATGCAGTATGCACGATGTGGCTTCCATGAGCCTCCCATTTACGGAATCGGACTCGAGCGTGCTGCTGGCAGGCTGAATGTGAGAGCCCAAAGCTGCAAAACCAACACGCTTCAAGGTCTTCTTAGGCTGACCTTGGCGGCATTGATGTCAGGTTCAGCACATGGCTGCATGCGGCAGTGGTGGTTCCACCGGTCAGGACTGCTGACAGGCAGGCAGCAGTACCGGCCGCGGAAGGCGCTTCTGGTCCCGGTCCTGGTCCTGGTCCTGGTGGTGCAGCAGGCTCCATGGCAGTGCGGTACGCCTGCAGCATGCCACATGCGCATCATGAAGCGCGTACACACACCGCTTGCTCCCTTAACACATGGTTGTGCTAATCCACCCCTTTACATGATACATGATACATTACTACATGTCTACATGCAATGCAAGTGTGCAACGCCCTAACACGTCAGCACTAGGGAGTAAACACAGCCTAGCACATCACAAGGCGACGCCAGAGCTTGCAGCACGGCTCGTTGTGTTGTGCCCCGGCGCGAGGGCCGTCTGTTCCCCCGCGGGGTCAGCATGCGCACATGCATGCATGCACGGATGTGAAGTCACACATGCAGCTAGGGTGATTCTGCTGCTGGCAGCGCACCTTGTTGGCATCGCAGCCGCTTGAGGGGTCGCAGCCACCAATGATAAGCACCTGGGCACCTGCACGGAGCACACCACGGGGCGACACGCGGCACCAACACGCGCTGTGTGCACTGTGTGGCTGCGTTGTGCTCGGGATCACGGGAGCACATGCGTGCTCAACAGCTCTCCGCCAACGCCCTGCACACTTCTTTCAGGGCTGCATCAGCTGTGTGTAACTAGGCACTCGTACGAACGGATGCCAGAAAGCTGGGGAAGTTCTGGCAAACACAGACAACAGGGTCAACCTGCACCTTGCTTGTCCTGCCTGCACTGTGCTCCGCCAGCAAACGCACAACGGCAACGACACCAGTGCACTTGTTGCGTCCCGCAACTCACCTGCCGACACGCAAATCGCACTTCCCACCAGGCTTGGTATGTTGCGTTCGGTGGGTTGGGATACCAGCCAGCAGCAGTTAGCATCGCCACTGCAGGCTTCTTCTGCAGCCGTGTCGTCAGCAAGTGCCGCAGCCGCTGGGACAACCCGGGCGTCGTTGGCACCGCCCGTGCCCAGCTCAGCTGCTGCAGCAGCGGCGACAGCAGCAGCAGTAGTCGCTGCCGGCGGAGCAGCTGCCGATGGTGTCGGGGACATCGCTGCACGTGCAGGCGACTTCTGGAGCATCGACAGAACCTCGGCTGGCTGCGCTGCGCGCGTGACGTCGCACAGGCTTACGGTCAGCGGTTGGTCAGCAGCAGCAGCAGCAGCAGCAGCTGAAATCTCCACGGGATGATGATGATGATAACAAGGTTGGGCGGCTCCTGTGTCTTGCGCGGTCATTGAAGGCAGGATGCTCCTGCGCAGCATGGCAATCATGTTATGGTGCAGGCATCACGCACGCTCAGCATACCGGCTCGAACGAGCTTACATTCTGTAACTTCATCGTGGCGTCAATGCGTGATGAGGTACATGGTGGAAAGCACTGTGCTGGCCGCTTGAGCGCCTACTCCAGGGCTGTGAGAATGCGAAACGAGGTGAACGCAGTTCCTAGGTGCTCATGGCTTTGATCCTAGGGACGATACCCTCCCAGTTGCTCTCTAGACGGCTTTGGGTGTTGCTGAATGCGTATTGCTGTTGCACGCGCGCAGAGAGTGGGCGTGTCAAGGCAGGTGCAGCTGTTGCCTGACTGGCACCGAAGGGCTGGCCTGAGCCTCCCCTTCGTCCGTGCACCGCGTCTGAACAAGCGCCCCATGTTGGCGTCCTATTGCCATGCATGAATGCAAATGTCGTTCCGTGCTTCACATGCGTTTCGGCAATGCATCTCGTACAAGCAAAGGGACGCATGCTGTTTGGTAGAACATGTGCATGCCCCAATCATGCCCCATCCCTGCAACCCATGGCTGACAAACCCGCTCTGCATTCAACACTAAATGTTTTCTTCATTGTCAGCAGTCACTTCAGGACCGTTTCTCGTGCTCATGCGTTGGGACTGGAGATGGATGAGAAGAACAGCCGAGGAAAACCACACAGCCAAATCGCAGCTATGGCAGGTCCCAACGTTTCAGAACCATTGATATGACGCTCTTGAATAAAATTCAGGCGTAGTTTCATATTATTAACAGCCCTACAAAAGTTTTCGCCATAGTTCAAGTGACTCCATGCCTGAGCTGGGGCGTGGGGGAGTTTAGTCAATTGTGGGTAGCCCAAGTGAGCGTTAACCAATAACGGACTTAAGCTTCGATGTTAGCAGTTCAAAGGCAGGCATGATATACCTGACACGGCTTTGGACCAATCAAAGGCCATCTGACCAAAATGTTGTGAAGGTCACTTCACTGAAGGGGATGCCTTCGGGTGCGAGGCAGTGACGCGCCAGCAGAACTTCTTCACCCGCTTACCTAGTTTTGATTGTAAGTCTCCGGTGACGTACTCCTGCTTCTCCAGGATTCGTTGTCCCGCCAAGCTGGTTTAGTACCCGTCGTTTGACCCTGTGTATTGTGTCTTGTATATGGTGAGGGGGCTGATGCCTCACGCGGACACTTCTTGAGCCAAATTACAGCACGCAAAGCGTTGTTCCTGAGCTCTAACTGCTCGACTGGGGCACGCAAATATCGCAAAAGCGTCCTTGTAGGATGTACGTGAAGAAGTGTTGGATTGCTGTTCCCCATACAGTCTGCTGTGCGGTTGTGGACCCAGGCACACAGTGTGAAAGGGGGTGGCTTGCTCAATGCCTTCACAGCAGTATCGATGCTGCTGTAGTAATTGTCAACTTTGCCGACAAATGCGTCCTCCTCGTTGGACCTTCACAATGTGACGTGACACCATGGCCGTCAGATTTGCGCCCAACGCCTAGGCAGTTTCGCGAGCTGCTGTGAGCTGCTGCTGTTCCTATTGCTGCTGTGCTGGCATGGTGGTTGTCCAGCGCTCGCCATGCAAAAGGCATGCGCTTCCAGGAGCACAGCAGTACACACAGTGCTAGCCCGGTCATCTCGTGCGTGGTCAAATTCACATGGTCAAACCCGTGGCTGCGGGAAGGAGGGGGTTTACTTATCCACAAAGCAAGCGATGCCCTCCCAGCGACAGTGCCCCTGGTTTGGCCAGAACAGACTCTGTGCATAAGAGGCGTTGGTGTACAAGTCGGAGCAACAACCCTGCCTTGTTTTTATGGCAACGGTGTGAAACGACCCACCGCTGAACATGCTCACCCCGGCTGTATCAATACAGCCACACAAACACACAAGCCACGCAATGATTCCACTTCACAGCAGCGCAAGCGTAAAGACAAAACAGAGGTCTTGAGCTGCGTTCTTGGTTTTTGCAGCAGAGGCGAGACGCAGGCGGTCTTGGCAGCAGTTACCCAAACAGCCCCCATCTGCAACGGCCGCCAGCGCTTTGCGCTGGGCTGCGCGGTACAAGCTACTGCATGTCAGCACCACGATGCAGCGGCTTGCGCCTGCACCAGAATGCGGCACGCCAAGGCAATTACCCAAAAACACTCCTAATCACCGCAGGCGGTCAAATCCCAACTGCAACACGCAGTGTACAAAACCAGGCAAAAGAAGTTGTGTCAGGGGGAAGCGCAAACAATCAACAGACAAGCATACGCTGAGAAGGAAGAGAACATGTAGCGACAGCAGGGGCAAGGCCGCCACACGCAACTTCCACACAACACCAGACCACCAGTCACAATCGCACACCCACTTGCTGTGTGTGACGCCCGCATGCGGACCCCTCAGAATGCCCCAGATAAGTTGATGCATCCAGCTGAATGCGGCGGTGTGTGGGGGTTGCGGTTCCATCTGCTGGCAAGCACCTAAACTCAAGATGTAAGCACAGCGCAAGTCCAAGCCACTGAGGTATTAAGATCGACGCCTGCAACACACCAATCACGCCTAAATGCACTGTGGAACACTTCCTGAATGCGCCTGCCGAATGATGAATTGGGTAGCACCATCTGCTTGCGCTCGATCCAGCCACTTTTGAACGTTTGGCAGCACGGCACATAAGGTTTGTGTGGGTTTAAGAGGGGACCGTCAATGCATAAATAGCTAGTCTGGTATAACTCGTCCAAAGCGCTGGTTCAAAGGACCACATGCAGCAATCCAGGGTGGCCCTACCTCAACCCAATACAGCTCAGGCCACAACTCATTTGATCCATGCTTGACAGGCTCAGGCTCATTTGAATTCACCAAAGTCGACCCAGCCGCCATTCGACTGCACATTGCTTGCCGGTGCCGCTGCTGGCACAGGCGCAGCAGGCGCTGCCGCCGCCCCTGGCGCCTTCACGCTGCTGGCCTGCACCAGCTCGTCAAACCCGTCACCCGCCGGCCCCGCCGCCGCTGCTGCAGGCGCTGGCAGGGCCGGATAGTACCCGCCTGCACCTGCGCCTGCACTGGACGACCTGAACGCGTTGGGCGCCTGTTGTATTGTGGCGGGAGCTGATTGGGGAGGCAAGCCGACAGAACCTGAGCTGGGCAACGGCGGCCCGCCGCCGCCGCCGCCGCTGCCGCCGCCCGGCGCCATGGGGCTCGGCCCCGCGTAGCCTCCGCCTGTCATGGCGGCGGCAAACGGGTTGTTGGCGCTGGCGCGCATGCCCATCGGCTGCATGCCGCCCTGCGGAGCCGTCACTTGGTGCAGGAGCGAGTACCCAGGAGCGGCACCTGCTGCCGCTGAGGCAGAGGCCAGCGCTGCGGGCGGTTGTTGCGGCGGCGGCGCCGCCCCAAAGGCGCTGCCGGAGAGGCCAAAAGGGGGCGGCGGCGGCGGCAGCGCCTGCTGCTGCTGCTGCTGCTGTTGCTGCTGCAGGGCCTGCAGCTGCTGGCGCGTTGTCGCAAGCTCCGCGCTGAGGCGCGCCGCTGTGGCTTCCAGCTCGGCGTTGCGGTGCATGAGCTCCTGCACTCGCTGCAGCGCCTGGCCCTTGACCTGTGAGCACGCACAGCAACACGGCAACAAGAGTGTGTTTAGGTAACTAAGCGTGTGGTCGAGCCCGGCCACCCAGCATGTGCAATTGTACATGCAACCGTGGATGCCTGTCGTGTCAATGAGGAGTGTGAGCCTGTGAGGCGCATCACACCTGCTATGTTGGACAGGGCAGGTGACAGGTTAGAGCCCAGTAGCCGCCACCTGAGCCGCTGCTAGGTCATTTGCCTCGCGTGTCCAGCCTGCCCTCCCACGCCGCGCTTGGCTAGGTCAACCAGCCGTGACCGACCACAGCCGCGGCGCTGACCGCGAGCTCCGTGGCGCTACCCTCCCCCCCCCCCGCTCCCCCCACACCCGCACCCGCACACACGCTTGCCTGCTGCAGCTCCGCCTTGTGGAAGGCCTCCGTGGTCTCCAGCGCCGTGTGGTGCACCTTGTTCATGCGTGCCAGCTCAGCACGCAGCGCCGCAGCCTCGCCTGCCGCTGACCCCGCTGCACCGCCCTGCATGCGCCAGCCAGGCAGGCACCACGGCGATGGCAACGCCGTCAACTCTCCGCCACCAGCACAGGCAGCTGGCAGCTCGATGCGCGTTGGCCATACCACTGCCATGAGCCGATGCAAGAACGGTAGCAATCATCATCACAGCGCCTGATAATCACCTGGCTGATGGCGGGAGTGATGCATAAGGCTTTGTATGGCGCTCATCGGGAATTCGCGAGCCCTAATGCGTACTTTGCTGGCAAAACAGGGGCGACTGCTACGCTGCTACAAGCAGCACTGGAAGCGATTGCACACAAACTGGCTTCCAGTTGTGCACACAGACCCCCGAGCCTGTGCTCGTGTGCACACGCTGGGCCCGTGCCGCACGTCAACCAACGCGCACTCACCGCCGAGCCGCCGACGCTCATCCCCGCCAGCGCCTCCACTGGCGCATGATGCGGCACCGCCTGGGGCGGCCCCTGCGCGCCACTCCCGCCCGCACCCCCCGCGCTCGGGTAACCCGTAGAATATGCCGCAGCCGCGCCCGCTCCGAAACCCATCGCCGCTCCCCCCCCTGCGCTGAGCAGGTCCACGCCCCTGCCGCCCCCCCCGGAGGGACCCATGCTGCTGCCAGCTGGCGGCGCCCCCACGGCCGGGTACGACGGCATATCCATGGGCACGTCGTCTATGCTGATGAGGTCGCCGAGCGGCATCGGCGCCGCCTTTCGGCCGCCCTCGCCGGCGGCTGCGGTGGAGCTGGACGCGCCGCCCTCCTCCGCGCCTGGCGGCACGAGCTCCTGGTTGGTGAGAGCTGTCCACTTGTCCAGCGCGACCACCATGGCGTCGTTGGCTGCCAGCAGGCGCGCCATGAGCGCCTCGTCCGCCACCTCCGCGTGGCCCAGCAGGCCCTGTGGCCAATCGACCATGCACACGCGCGCAAGACCAGGACAACTATCGACATCTGCTTGCCTGGTCCCCATCTGGGGAGAGCTTGGGCCGTGTGGCCATCACGCTCCTGATGTAACACAACTATTGACATGGCAGGCGTGCTGAGATTGCCGGCTAGGGCCGTGTCCGACGGGTTTGACCCCCTGGCCTGCTACATGCGAGGTGCCGGTATGCAGTAATTGCACTTGCGATGGACGCCTGCAGCACGCTCTCAGAGTATCTGCATGCGGCACCACCCGCTGCCAGCACGTTCAAAACACATACGTCAAGCCGTAACAACGCCTGCGCACGCATAGCCCTGACGCACACACGGGCAGTCAGCAGGGTGATGCGGCGGTTTCTTTAGGGTAATGCGGCTGTGTCTTTAGGGTGATGCTGCGGTTCGATAGGATGCTGCGGTTCGTTAGGGCAATGCGCGCCACACACGTGCTACGGCACCCGCCCGTCCACCTCCCACACACCTCCCAATGCCACTGCAAGGCCCCACGGGAATCCCGCTGCATGGCCCCATGGGCGCTCTTTCTGACCCACCCACCCACCTCCAGCTTGCTCTGCGCTGAGCTGCACTTGCTGGCGGCCTTGGCGCCTCGGTCCAGCGTCTGCTGCAGCACCATGAAGCTGCAGCGGTCCGCCTTGTAGTCCGCTAGGCTGGTCTCCACACGCGTGGTGGCGGAGCGCAGGGCCTCAATGTCCTGGTTGATCTGATCAAGCTGCAGCACAGCAGTCCAGGCAGCAGGCCAACCAATTGCGGTAGACCAGTGACATGTGAGACGTTCATCGCACAGGCCATCAAAGCGGCACACCCGAAAGCATGGCCGGCATGCAGCAAGCAGCGTGCATGAAGTCCTGCGTGGCTTTCTGTTGGTATGGAAAGGTATTTGGCTGTGCTATGGGTGATGAACTGCTGATGCGGCATGCAATCTTGCATGGCGCTGTTGCTCCGCAGTCAGCCTGGTGGCAGTGCTGACTGCTTCCTCCAGGCTTGGTTCGAGATGTGCCCTCGCTTGGGCCCCATGCGTGGGGAGCGTGCGCCGCTCGGCCGACACGCTCTTGAACAGCGATGGCAACACGTGTGGTGCAGCGTCAGGCAATCCCCACACAGCATGCGCATGCCGGGAATAACAACACATGTAGAGGCAGGCGGGATCTCGGCAAATGCATACCACTCGATACAGGTGTGCATCCTGCAGGTCGGCCCCATTCCCCACCCAACACATGCATGATCATCACGCAAACCTTCCACAGTCCGAGCGGTAGCATGGGCAGTCAGCAGCGTGCACGACATACCCAGCTGTCTGGCGGAATACTTCATGCATTGCATAGCGGTAGCATGCAGTTCCTGGCTCTTGTCAGCAGTGCCACCTAACCGATGTTGAAATACCAAGCTGTGAGTTGAGACAGCCATGCGCTGCGTGCCCATGTCATATGTGTGGTGCGTCCCTACCTGGCGTGCCAAGGACTGTGAGTCTGTTCTGGCCGGCGGCGGTGCGGCCCCCGCAGAGTACTGTGGAGGGGGGTAGGGCGCAGGATAGGGCGCCTGAGCATACGGCGACGCGTGTGCTGGGTACGCAGCCACGGGGTAGCCCGGGGGCGGCGAGCCCGAGGTAACATACGCTGCGCCTGTCCACGCGAACACAAGTGAAGGTCACCCACCACACACTGACATACGTCCCTACTGAGGCACTGCGCAAGCCACTATGTGACAGGGGGCTGTGTTTGAGGTAGCACAGTTGCACATAGTGATCAAGTGTTGATTGACTGAGCAGGGATACTGCTATGCACACCTTGATAGCCGGTATGTTGTGCGTATGCACCACCAGCATATGCCGCCTGGTCCGGTACGCCAATGTCTCGTAGCACAGCCGTGTAGGCCAGCCCGTAATCGTGCCCACGATACTGCGCCGCCCACTGCTGCAGCATGCTGATCAGCTGGGGCTTGACGCCAGGGTTGTGCGTGGTCTGTGCGAGCGCCGTGAACCGCTCCCTCCAGCGCTTGCTGCTGAGCTCGCTGTGCAGCTGATGTGCGATCTGAGGGTCGCAGTTCACCAGCTGCTGCAATATCTGCAAGTCCAGGAGCGCAGGATGCACGCGCCAACTTTTAGTGTTCACCATCCGTATGCGCAGCCAGCAACAGTCACAACAGAGCACGCAAGAAAGGCATGAGCATGCTTACCATGAGTGCGCTGTACTGTTCCGTTGGCGTGCCTGTCTTGAAAAAGCCTTTGAAGCACGATAACCCATCGCCCGGCGTGACTTGCTGTGGTGGGCCGACACAGCCGGGGGCACAGTCAGGTCTGAGCTCATACGTAAGCAAGTGCCAAAACAAAGCTCAGAAACACGAGCTTCCTGTCGTGAGAGATGCCGCCTATAACATTCCTTGTTTGCGGGTGTTACCTTGCTGCGGATCATTTCAGTCATCTCTGTCAGCGCCGAGCGGTCTGCGTTCGTCCCATCTCCACTCCTGCACCATAGCACAATAGGTTGGCAAACGCTTACTATAACAGTTACCGCGCATCGCCCATAGCAACTGACATTTGCGCACATGGTTTGTAAGAGCACTCTTGACACTCACGCACCTTGCCATGCAGTCCTCAAGGTATACGCGGAAGTGTGCCTGTCCCACATTCTGCAGTGGGCACGTAAACAGCAGAAGTAAGTACAGAAGAGGAAGCCCTGCAGTGGCCGCAACGGGCGAACGTGACTGCCGTGCGGACTGACCTCCTTTCCACCCAAGTCACGGAAGAATTTCGCCATCGTGACGATGCCCGCATAAACAGGGAGCGCTATTACAGGTGAGCGGCACACCTGGGCTTAACTCCCCTGATACAACTGGCTACCTGGGGAGTCCTGCCATGCGCGACGCTCGCCGCCATCGCATTATTCGCATCACATTTTGGCCCGAAAGGTTTAGGACTTGAGGAGCAGCCACACCTATATGATCTCAAGTGCCTGACTCCTGGCTACAACACGTGGTTGATAGGTTGCCCCTCTTGGTGAGCGATGTGACCACTGCTCACCAAGAGCGAGCGTCAGGCGTCAGCGCCGCCACCTGCAGGGATGCAGCACTTGGGGAGTCGAGCAGCTTCGGGTTCGCTGCAGGCAGGTTTTCGAGGCGTGTCACGGTCCCACAGCCCAGCCATTTTTGCAGCATGGACCAAAAGGACTGTCGTGGACGACCACTGGTTCAAAGAAGCCAAGGCAAGTTGTGGATTGTGGCCTGTGCAGCCGGGCAGGCTCGGAGATCAGCTGCAAAGCTGTGACACACCATGACACTCTAGTTTGCAGACGTTATTTGGTTGCAAGGTTTCCGCAAGTCCATTACACAACTGCCGGCTGTGCGGTGCGTGCTTGCAGAAGCTTGGGTATGTGAGCCGCGCCGCATTCAAGCTGAAAGAGATACAGGGCAAGCACAAGCTCATAAAACAAGGAGGGCGCGTGCTTGACCTTGGGTGTTGTCCAGGTGCTCCTGGGTTTTGCCCCTGCGAGTCCCGTCGTGCGGCAGCACGGCCTGCTTGTGCACACCACCAAGCTTGCTTGCGCTCTGAGGCCGTAAGTGCTCCTCTCCGCAGGCGCGTGGCTTCAAGTGGCGTGTCAGGAGATAGGGCCGCGGGTGCGAGGCGGGCTCGTGCTCGGCATCGACATCCAGGTGCCTGAGGTCCCGTGGGACTGAGCGCTCGCGTTTGCGCGCGTCTGCTCGGGGTGTGCAACATCGTTGGAAACTGGCGCAGGCTTGGTCACCGCCGCATGCCACTACACACAGAATGTCGCGCAGCATCCCGCTGTGCAGCCATGAACTGCATGCGCTGGTCAGTCTCCACAATCTGACTCCGCGGTGTGCGTCGTGCGCCCTGTGTAGCCACTTGAGTACTCGACTTATGAATCCGGTTGCCGCCATCCAAGTTGCTCCTGTGATGCCCTCCCTGCCGGCGACCAGCTGTGCATCAGCCAGCCTCATGCCAATGGTGTTCTGCCCTCCCAGGAGGTGGCAGTGCCCAGCAAGTTCTGTGACGACCGTGTCAAGGTGCTGCAGGCTGATGCACGCACGCTGCCACCGTCAGTCCTACAGCAGTACGCACCTGAGGTAAGCGCAAATCCAATGGGTTGATTGCCTTTGCATCCAGTGGCCTCAGACTCACAGGCCACAATAGTGGTTTTGGGGGTGGTGGGTGCCATCTGCAGGCTGTGATAAGGGCCCACACAGACAAGCAGGCGTGTTTGGATACACGTGGGAGGTTAGGGGGAGCATGAGCTCGTTTCTGTCAGGTCGTGCGCGTGCATGTTCACTGCTTGGCATGCCTGCATGCAGCGCCACTGCAGCCCTGGTTCAGCAAACAGGCAACGTGATGGCAGGGTGCGGGTGGCTGCCCTTGCTGCGGCAGCACCTCAGCAGCCACTGCATGCTGGTCGCATGCTGCGGGCTCCGCTCGTGGCTGGCACAGCGCTGCACGCTTTCACGCTTTGTGACATATGGGCGTGGATTTGCACATACAAAGAGGGGTTTGGGGGTCGTGAGGCCCTCGGCGCATGCATTCCCTTGCAGTTGAATCACGCAGTTTCACGTAGGTGTCACGTGCTGACGACAACAGCGGATGTGCGCCGCGTGCTGCCTACAGGGGTTCGACACCGTGCTGAGCGACATGCTGCACTTCACCAGGTGAGCCCCGCCGGCGGTGGCAATGCCGTAAGCCACGCTGGCTGTGAGTACGGGTGTGCGAGCGCACTCACACTGTGCCTGTGTGTGTATGCATGGGTTTGAGTGTGGGTGTGAATGTGATGTGAGTGTGGGTGAGCGGCACAGCCAGCGGTCAGGGTGTGCACTGCAGTGGTCGCAAGTGTCAACCATCGCGCCGCCCGCCACCATGAGCGACGCACCTGGGAGTGCTTAATCGGAAGGGTTGGCAATTTGGTGTGCATGGAGAGTTCGAGCGAGTGCCACACAAGTGGTAGACGAGTCCCTCCTAAGTACGCAGTGAAGGTATGCCACACGTGATCTCTGGAGCAGGCAGGCAGGCAGGCAGGCAGGCAGGCTGCCTTGCCAAGTTGAGTGTGTGAGTGCGCGAGTGCAATCACCGTAGCCTGGCGAGCCAATGGCCGCGGCCAGGCATGCCGCATGCGATT
>BDDA01000199.1:0-38790 GCA_001662385.1 Chlamydomonas asymmetrica | reverse complement strand
CTCCCCTTTCCCCCCCCCCCCCCCCCCCCCCCCGACATGCACCTGCATGCGTGCGCGCGTTTGCAACCGCAGCTGGACGCGCTCAAGCTGGGCTGGTGCAAGGTGGGGCCCGGCGAGGGCGCTCGCGCCATCCAGGAGCTGCTGCTCTTCAACTCCTCGCTCACCTCCCTGGACCTGCGCGGCAACGCGCTGGGCAACGACGGCGCCATCCTCATATCGCGTGGCCTGCGCGCGGCGGAGAACCGCAAGCTCGCCGAGCTGGACCTGGGCTATAACGAGATCAAGGACGACGGCGCGTGCGCCATCGCGCAGGTGCGTGTGATGCTGTGATTAGAAAGGTGTGGTGTCCGTGGGGCCATGCAGTGTGCTTTCCGTCGGGCCGTGCAACGTGCGGTTGACTGCGCATCTGCGGTGCATTGGCTCAGCCTCGTCAGCTTGATACTATGCTGACTGGACGCACAAAATGAACCAACCTAGTGTACCAGGGCACGCCGCCTGCGATGATCGCCATGTGAGTTTGCGTGCGTGTGTGGGCGTGTGCGTGTGCGTGGGGGTGTAACGCAGGCGCTCAAGTCAAATCCCGAGGCCGCCCCGCGCAACCTGCGCCTCAACTCCAACTACATCACGCGCTTTGGCCAGGTGGCGTTGTCCGAGGCGGTGGACATGGTGTATGAGATGGGCAAGGGCAAGATCACCACCGTGCATTTCTGAACCCATCACAACGGAGCTGGTGCACCGCGTGCACGCGTGTCTTTGAGCTGTGGTTGTGGTTACAGGGGTCAGGGGGACCGTGCGGAAGGGAAGATGCTGTCACGCTTGTTGGCCGCTACGACGCTGCATGTATATGGTGCTACCGGCAGCCCTCCATGCTGTCTTTCCTGCATGTGCATGGGCAGTGGCACTGTTTGGTATGGGTTGCCCGAGCCTCCTTGGACGGTGTAAGGCTGGCAAGCTTTGTATGTCCTCCAGGCCATGAGCAGCTGGCGCAACATCGGAGCTTGCTTGGTCGCGAGGGCCCATCCTCACATGTTGACTTGTCTAGACTGCGTGGCTGGTAGGCAGCATCGCCGCGTATGGCCCAAGCCTCGCAGGGCGTTGCAACACAACTACACAAGCCATGGGAACACGCGGTGTGGGTGCAAACATACTGCGGGGTGATTCAACGCAGGATGCATGACGCAGTTGTGCGTGTATTGAATGACCTTCAGTTGCACCGCCGTAGAGACCACTGGGCCTGGTGTCCTTGCCGCTGCGCCTCCACTGGCCGTCCTGCTCAGTACGCAGCGGCGGACTGCAGTCACACCTGTGAAGCGTGCAGCTTCTGGTGCTGTGCTGTGATTGGCATCCCGCAGCACACTGCCTGTGCTCCAGTGTTCCCAGTCACCACGATCGTGTGTCTCCATGGGTTTGCGCATCGTATACAGCGTTCCTGATCCATGTACATGGCACGGCAAGCAGGCCGCCAGCATTGTAATGTGGCAGTCAGTGCAACGCAACAGCCACAGTGCCACTGCATGCTGGGGTGGGCTCGGCATTGATGTCCACAGCTAGCCAGCACTTGTGCGTGCCTGAAGGCGTACTCATCCAGGACGTGTGCATGTACTGTGCGTGCGGTTGGGTCACTGCCTGATGGCATGAAGCGATGTAATGGCGCTGGATGTGTAGCGGCCATTACTCATGGGCCCATTGCGACAGTGGTGCAGTGAATGAAGAGGTTCATCAGGCGATGTGGTTCCCGTTGCAGCTCCGGTACTACATGGCTCGAAACAGGCACAATCACCCTGTCAATCCAATGTCAAATGTCAGCACCTCACAGGCCTTCATGATATGTTGATCTATGTACTTCCCAGCAGGCTGTTTAATTTCACTTACACCCTGTGTTACGCACGCTTCACAGCTGCGCTTAGCTCTGGCTCGCACCGACGCAAGTACGAAACATTAACAGTGGATACAGAGAAATATTGGTCTGACGCCCTCAACACTTTTTAGGTTATGGAAGCGCTATTCTCACCTGTTCCAGCGCGTAAACCAGGGTGCGCCCTCTAAGCGGGCGTCATTGCGGCACAATGTTCGGCTTGCTTCACAACTTTTACAAATACTGCCGGAAGAAGTCAGAACGGAAACTGACGTTGGTGCTCCTTGGCATCGACAATGCCGGCAAGACCACAATATCGCACACCATCAACGGCGAGCTTGACAAAGAGACCACGCCCACGTTTGGCTTCAACAGCACCAACCTCAGCCAGGGTAAATACAAGATAGTGCTATTTGACCTGGGAGGAGGAAAAAATATCCGCAGTGTCTGGAAAAAGTACCTGGCGGAGGTGCACGGTGTAATTTTCATCGTCGATGCCGCTGACCCTCAGCGGTTTGAGGAGGCGCGAGCAGCGTTGGAAGACACGTTGAGCAGCGAGTTCCTGCAAGACAAGCCGCTGCTGGTGTTTGCCAACAAGCAGGACCTTCCCACAGCTGCCTCAGCAGCTGAGGTCGCGAAGTCCCTCTCGCTGGATTCAGTCAAGCAAAACCGCTACAACATTCTGCCGTGCGTGGCAAAACCTGGCCCTGGGCAGCCAGCGGATAGCCGCTTGACGGACGGCTTGAAGTGGATAGTGGGCACGATTGACTCAATGTATGGCAAGCTGGCGCCACGTGTGCAGCAGGAGGCTGATGCAGTACGGCACGAAGAGGCGCTCAAAAAGAAAGAGCGCGAGGAGCGGATGAAGAAGGCCCGCGAGGAGCGCATGCGTCAGAAGGAGGAGGAAGAGCGTGCTCAGCAGCAGCAGGAGCAGGGCCAGCAGGACCAGCCGTTGCCGGCACAGCAGCAAAGCGAGGAACAGCAGCGGCTGAGTGAAAATGTGTTGAGCGAAGGTCAGCGGCCTTCTGCGCTGCCCCCGCAAGTCACTGGGACGCTACCTCACTACATAGAGAGCCCTGGGAAGCTTCAGGCCCCTGGGCAGCATAGCATGCGTGACTTCTCAGACCTCAATACGCAGGTGTCAGACCAGTCCTCCAAGCCGCTGCCTGCAAGCGCGCTGCTGCCGCCGCTGCACCCCAGCATGCCTGCGGGACCGCCACCCCTGGCAGCCACACCACCCTCAGTGACAGGCATGAGCGTATCGAGGCAGAACAGCAGCCATGGAGCGAGAGCGCCTTCGCCCGCTCAGGCCTCGGAAGGGGGCGTTGACACGCAAGGGCTGCGCGCCTCGGGCGGGAGTTTGCGGCGGGGACCAGGCTCGCTGTTGGCCACCGGGGATGCACACTCGAGCGAAGGCGGGGCCAGTGGGGCCACGGGCAGTGTGGGCGGCAAACCGTCGTTTTCGCTTCCCCATGGGAACCGCGTCGTGCCGTTGGAAGGCATCGACCCGGCGTCGGCACCTGCCTTGACGTGACACGCACGTTTGTTGTATGTCTGCCTATGCAAGTGGAGACTGCAGACCAGGGTATTTAACGCCCTGCGTGTATGCTGGCATGTAATTTGATACGTGGGCATGCAGGTGGCCGTCCACACTTAGTATGTGTTTGTGAGCATATGCATACATGCACAAGCACTTGCATCAATATTCATGCGTTGATGACTTTCACCATGTGTGCTCGTTAGCGCTGCAATTCTGTTTGCATCAGACCCACGCCCATCGCCTCCGTGCCTCCCCTTCCTCATCAGTAGCATGCACCATCCGTCCGCCATTCCATAGCATTTCATAGCAGTTCTGTACTGCCATTCTGCCATGCGCACTCAACTGTGGCGACGTGAGATGTACGGCAACAGCACGTCTCTTCACGACATCAGCATGTACTGGGTCACCCGACAGCGCGGCCCACCCAAATGCGATTCAGTGAGACACAATTACGCCAGTAGCTGTAACAGTAGTTGCATATACGCATCTGCATACGCACCACCTGTGATATGGTACTCACTAGTACACCTAGTGCTGATACTAGACCAAAGTAATCACTGCCTCGCCAGCATGGCACTAAGGCAGTGCGCAGTGGTCCCATGGCGCGTGCCAGTCCACAGGTACAGGATGGTGCGGGGTGCCTGCACCATGCAGCAGCAGTTGCGGCGCCTCGTCCACAACTGCGCACATGCAGGCCTGACAGCAGTGTCACCGCCGCACACACAGCACCATGCATTTTGTGGATTTGATGTTCCGTGCTCGTTGGCCTCACGAGCCGGGCCAACAGGCCCACAGCGCATATGTTAGCTCAGTGCCGCACGCACAGCAGATCCTGCACAGGTTCAGACAGGCTGCGCAGTATGCATGGTGTATTCAGAAATGCTTGGTTCCTGTGGGGCCATGCAGTATGCTTTCCATGGGGCCGTGCAGTGTCCTTTCATGCGTGATGGTGGGAACTGCACCTGAGGGTGGGGTCATTCAATGGTGTGTGTTCAAGCAATTTACGTCCGTTGGGCCATGCAGTATGCTTTCCGCAGGGCCGTGCAGTGTGCTTACATGCGTGATGGTGGGAACTGCACCTGAGGGTGGCGAGGTGTCTGGGCTGGTGTGTGTATGGACATCCAATTGCTGCTGAGTGCTGGTCAGGTATGAGGAGCTGATGCAGGTGGCGCTGCACTGCTGGGCTGAGGATGGCCAAGGAAGCACACTGCCTGGTCATGCAGTTCACAGAAGGTTCACCGCAGTGTACAGAGGGCCTGTGGCACGATATACAGTGAGGCACAGGTGGGAACGCGGCCTTGCGACAGCTGCACCAGCCAGCATTTCTGCGCAGCAGCTCAATAACCACTCTGAGAGGTCACTGCTGGCGTCGTGGCGCGCACACTGCACACAACTGCCACAGCAACAGCATTACACAACACCTCACCGATGATAGGTGCGTCCCGATTCTACAGGGTTACCAATTCTCTCCGTTGCGCCATTCAGGCGGGCCATACAGTGTGTTAGGCTGAGCTCTCACTGCCGGCAGCAATGCAGAGGAGCAATAGGTGAAGCGCGCATGTTGTGCACGTATTGGTGCAGGACACAAAATCGCGCCGTCGCTGCCAACAGCAAGCATTATTACCATTCGCCAATCAAGTGTGTGCTACGGCCACAAGTGCGGTTGCCCGGGCAGAGGGGGCAGACACAATCCCATGGGTAATGCACAGCATGCACAAAGCGGCAACGCTCAGATCCGTTGCCAGTGCTCATCCAATTTAGTTTAGGCGCGGAGGAGTGAAGATCAAAAGTAAAGGCCGTGACTGCCCACGCAGTGAAGTGCCGCACAACAGTTATTCGATGCACACATGGAGCAATTTGACGCACAGTATGACACACACAACTTGCGCTGACTTTCCAAATGGGTGGGATGCATGCCCGGTGAGCTGTGCACGATAGCAGCACAGCGACGCATCGTATATGGTTCCCCACGCCAGCATACGGTATTCACAAAACACGCATACCAAACGGCCAGAGCAAGCTAGGTGCATGGTCTGGGCTCAATCAAGTGAAAGCTTACTGTCAAAAAGGCATTGGGCGGGCATATCGCTGCACCCTCTTTGATTTCGTAACAGACGGCCCTGCTTTAGGAAATGAACCAAACAAAAGACACATAAGACACACCACGCTGTGGTTGACACCCTCTCGCGACAACCAACCGGGGCGCACATGTTAACGTTGGCGCCGCTGGATGTGGCAGCACAGCCAACAACAGCACTGCTTTCCTGAATTGTGCCACAGGGAAAACTCATGGCTGCAATACATGGCCGAGGCAAGTTGGGCCCTGGCAGGCAGGAGTACAAGTGGTATGCCTACGAGCCACCATGCACACGTATTCGATCGAAGAAGGTTGCCGATATGCAGCACGACTCAAATGTTCAATAGGGACGGGCAGTTTATGGAACTGGAAGAAGCCGCACAGAGAGCACGGGGCACAACACCCTCGTATTTTGCCGCAGTCAACTTGGCTTGGGAACCACACGCGCAGCGAAGGCTCGCATGATTAACCTCTGGACACGCCACTGCCACCATACCGCATCAACTCAGCATAGCCACCACAAGTGACCAAGCAGGCATGTACCTACAGCACCAAACGCCCACAGCAGGGAAGGCCTTGCTCGCCCATAGCAGTGCGTGACACCATTTTGGCAGCCCGTGGTCGGGCACAATGCAGCAAGAATTGGGTGGCAGGCGGGGGGCTTTATGAAGCGAATCAACCTCACATCTCGATAGCCGGCATGAGGAGGCTCGTGTACGGTGTATCGACTATACTGCTAACGCACAGCTAGCACAGCGCGGCCTTGACCACCACCCTGGGTGTCAAAACACCGTCTTGGGAACAGTTCATTTTGGAGTGCAAGCTAACATCCACACTACCATATTTCCATGGCGAGCCCCCTGCAGCGGCCCATCACTCCTGCGAAATCAGTCGTCTGTCTTAACACCCCGGCACAGCGCCGCTTGTTCCCGTTCGTTGTCACCACACAAGCTACAGCGCACACCCTCTGTTATTGCGCGCCAGCAGGCACAACACGCACACACATACATACGCACATGGAGGGCTCTAGCCAACGGTAGGCGACAGCGCCATAGCAAAGCGCCCCGCCAGCGTGTCCTGCAGCGTGGCCGGCACGCCCGACATGGCGAGGGCGGCGTCGGTCGGCGCCACCAGCGCGGGCACCCAGCGCACGATGTTGAAGCGCAGGAACACAGACTCCCAGCCCAGGGTCGACGTCGTGTCGACCGTAACAAACTTGGGCAGCAGCAGCACGTCGATGCCCTTGGCCTTGAGCCTGGCGCGCGCAGAGACGACGGCCGTCATCGCCACGTGCATCGCCTTGCCGCCCGCCGTGATCAGCACCGCGCCGTCACGTTCCGAGACGAGCTTGGAGATGATGTTGCTGACGACGTTGGGCCGGCTGTGCGCGGTGACCTTGACGGGCAGGTTGCCCGCCTCCTGCGGCTCGGGCATCTGCTGGATTTTGAACACGTCAAACGCCAGCTCGCAGCGCTCGTCGTTGAGTGAGTCCTCGTCGAGATTGAACTCCAGCTGCTCCAGCCCCTTCATCGCGCCCATCATGCCGGCGCCGCCGTGCATACCCGCGGCCTTGTTGAACTGCATCATCTTCTTCTCCAGCATGTACTGGTGCAGGTCGAGCAGGTCCATGCGCTTGTCCAGGTTGCGGAGGTAGGGCTGGAAGCCGACCTCGTGGCCCATGCCCTCGTTGCAAACGTAGCCGCGCGCGACCGCGATGGCCTTGACGGCCACGGAGATGACGGTCGTGAACGACTCGGTCTTCTTCTCGGTGTACACCGGGCAGCACTGGCCCTGGTTGGAGACGCGGCCCAGCACCTTGGCGACCGCCCCGGCAGCGTTCTTGATGGCCGTGTCCTCGGTCACGATTACGTAGTCGGCCTTGCGCGCGCGCGGTTTCTGCTGCTGCTGCTGCTGCAGCGTCGCAGCAACCGACACGCCCATACCAGCGCCAGCTGCGCCAAACATGGCACTGCTGGCGTAGGGCCCTGCAACTGGCGCCTTCATGCCAGGCATCCGCCCTGCCTGGTCGTATCCCTGCTGCATACGTGGGGCGCCCTGCCCAGCATACCGCCCCAGGATGGCTGGCTCGCCAACGAACGCCTGCGGCTTCGGCAAGTCAATCTGGTGCTGGAAGCAAGGGAGCGGGGGTGAGGTAGGTGTGAGCTTGAGCAGGCAGTAGCTCTTGGGGCCAGCCGCGTCGGCGGCGTAGTCAATGGTGGACGCCAGCAGCAGAACATCGCGACCGTTGTTTGCTAGGTTTATGCGCATGATGGCCAGCGCCTGCAGCGCAACCCTGGCAGCATCTGCAGTGAAGATGACCTCCAGCTGCTGCGGGCTGCTCTGCAGCATGTTGAACAACGACAGCCCGGCAACGAGCGGGTTGGACGTCGCCTCCATCTTCAGGACCTGCCCCCGCAACTTGGACAGGTCGGGGTTGATGCTGCACTTGTAGATGAGCAGGCCCACGCTTTCCGCAGCCTCAGTCACGAGGAACGGCACGAAGCCCAGGTCGAAGCGCGCCATGGCCTGCTGGCAAATTTTGCGGGCGCTGAGCACGACGTTCAGCGCCGCGTTCAGCACAGGCAGCCCAGTTATGCCCCCGTCTGCACGGCAGTTGAGCAGGAAGAACGAGTGGTGCGACTGGGTGAAGGTGAAGTTGATGAGACCTGCCGCTTGCATGGGGTCGGTCGACGGCGTCACAGTAATGTAGTTGGGCAGGACCGGGGCCTGCATGGGAGCAGGCACTGCCGGGCCCAAGAACTGATGGTGCACGTTGCGAGAATGTTGGTGGTGTTGGTGCCCGCCCATACTGTGGTGCCCAGTGACGGGCCCAGCCAGGCTACCGCCGCCGCTGGTCGTGCCATCGTTGGTCGGCGCTCCGCTGGTGGGCTGTGCTGACCCTGCGCCCTGGACGTCTGGCCCAGGCACCGGCTGTGAGTTGCTGTTCACTGGCACACCCAAGCTGTTGCTGGGTTGTGGACCCTGGTTGGGCGCAGATGAGGAGGCACCCATACCAAAGTCACCCAGACCCTCGCCCGCGCTGCCCGTACTGCTGTCGGCGTAGAGGCCGGCGAGGCCCGGGATAAGGGCCGTGTCGTGCGCCTCTGCCTGCTGCGCGGTGTCCGGAACAGACTGCGAATTGAGGTTGAGATAGGCCAGGTCGCCCCATCCCCCGTTGGAGCTGCTCGTGGACTGCTGCTTGCTCAGCTGGCTGAGAGCCTCAGCAAGGGCGTTGGTGACGCTCATTTCTTGGCTATATCCCTCAACCTGTGCGACACTGGCACCCTTGAACAGGGGTCCCCCTTGGTCGTGCGGATGTGATGTTGGTCACCTGCAACAAAACACATTTATGTCAAAGCAGTGTCACAGGACAGAGCATTACGACCGCATGAACCAGGCTGCGGGTAAGCAGCGATGCCTCAACCAATACACTGCAACAGTGCAAAGGCAGGGGTCAACCTCACGAGGTTCATCCGTTCTGTGTGTACACTTCAAACAAATGGGCCCTAACGACCCCCAAACACGCCTGCCCCATGACAGTGCCAAGGACGCAAGTGGATAGCCTGGGCGACGTTATAAACACTACGCACGCGCCTCACCTGTCACGGGTGCGGCCTACGCGACAATAGGTGCGGCTGGGGACTGTCACACCAAGTACAGTGAGGAAAACCGAACCGGGTGCAGCCTAGGCGTGCACTTGACTTGAAGAAGAACAACGTATCAACACCGAAAGAGGGGCACAGCTCGTGGCCGGGTCGCGGGGTCACTGCTTTTTGAGAGAACCGGGTGTGAGGTACATGAGCACTACAAAAGTCTTTGATCGTCAAAAATCGCGTTATAATTACTGCGTGTGTTTTCAGTACCTACCTTTGGGTACTCGCTGTACTGCTATGCACCACAGCTCACAGTGTGGATAGTACCACTAGAGCCAGGGCGGGGTTGCTTACAGACTGTGGCCTAACCTAGGCGTCGTATTCACACGTGTACCGTTGCTGCGCCCTTCACAATCACTTTGCCCGCCCATGCAGCTTGGCTAGTGCAGGTGTAACTTGATCCAGAGGCACATTGAGGGCTTTGGCTAGCCACACAGAGCGGACAGTGGACAGGCAGCATCGGCGCTTGGCGGCGGGAGGCCACGGCCGTGTCGAGTCATGGCGGAGACGCTGCTTGAGCAGACTCGTGGTGGGTTGCCTGTTTCAGGGAGCATATGCGCATGTCACTGACATGCGCGCGTGCACGCAGGCAAGGCTGGTTGCATCTTGGATTGCACAACGCACTGAGCGCTTGTTGGGCACTGAGCACTGAGCACGGGTCCGCCTTGCTGGCACTCACATTGGGTGGTGCACATGCTTGCACAGTTAGTTGTCATGCACTTGTATTCACTGGTGTATTCGCGTGAGCGCCTCGCTTGACCTTTTCAATTTGCGGACTCATTGCGCCTTGGCAGGCCTCCATGAGGACATGGAGCGCGTAGAGCGGGTTATCGTAAAGGATCTCAAGCAGGAGCCTAGGAACCACCGCGAAAAGCTGATACAGGGCCACCGCGTGCGCAAGCGGCTTAATCAGATACAGGAGAGCGCCCGGAAACTGGTGAGCAAGCGGTGTTAGTGCTGTGTCAAGTTCCAGGGTTGCCTGCTCGCTCCCACAACCCTGGTATACTCTTTGGCATCTGTTAGGATCAGCGCTGGGACATGATCTTGCTCACGTCCTGCTCACCGTGCCGTGTTGGCCGCCGTCACAGATAAAAGTTTACGAGGACGATGATGGGGCCCGTAAGGAAGAGATTGATGCCCTGGGCGGAGAGGACAAAGCTTACAGCCGCTTTTATGACCGTCTGAAGGAGGTCCGCGACTACCACCGCAGGTTTCCCAACACGGACGTGACTGAGGTGCGTTGCGCAAGGTCGTTCACGTACCAACAGCAGGACCTAAGCCTAAACAACAAATCCGGCAGTGCTGAAGTACATGTGTGCTGGCGATGGACTGCAGGCTGAGGATAACAGTGCGCTGCTGAAAGAGGAGCCGCATATCGACTTCACTGGAGAGGAGGGCTTTGGTCGATATTTGGACCTGCACCAGCTGTACGCTCAGTTCATCAATGCCAAGAGCTTTGGCAAGCAGATAGAGTACTATGAGTATCTCACTACCCTGAACGATTTCAGCGCGATTCCAAAGGGCGCCAAAATGGGCAAGGCATACAGGTGCGTCGATTGCCGTGCGCACATACGTTGCACGTGTTGCCATGACTTGTTGTGCTGTGGTGCTCTAGTGCCTCACGTTTCGTTGAGGAGTTTCTTCCGTCTATTTTGCAGGGAGTATCTGTCAGCGCTGTTTGCATACCTGTTGTCGTTCTACGAGCGGACGCAGCCGCTTGCGCAGACACAACGACAGCTGGCCAAGGTGGGGGTGTTTTGGTTACGCGTCCGCCTTAGTGTTAGTTCTTTCGGCTGTCCCTCTTGTACACCTTGCGAATGTGATCCTGCAACAAATCGGCCTCGACGTGGTTTGCGCAGGTACAAGCTGACTTTGACCTTTCATGGGAGGAGGGGAGAGTGCCTGGTTGGGAGGATAAGGGGCAAGGGTACCTACCCAGCACCAGCAGCAGCACCAGCGGCATCGATCTGGAGGTGTTTGACAGCGCAGAGGAGCTGACAACAATAGGTGCGGACGGCAGTGCGTCAAGGCTTCCTGCTAAGCCTGCCTGGCAACAACACTCAGGGCAGTTCTCCATCTGCGCTGTGGTGTGCTGGCGTTGCCGATGCTTGCATGCATGCTGCATGCCCCGCCAACTGGATGCAGCACCACCGCCGTGATGATTTGCATGACGAGCATGAACATCCCGCACATGTTGTAGCTGGGATCTTTCAATACAGCTGGCACACATGCATGCTTGGCAGGTGCACAGCCAGGGTAGCTGCGAAACATATGCAGCTCCAGCAAACATGTGGAGCTCCAAGCAACTCCCAAGTCCAAGTGTAAACAGTGAAATTCAGTGTCATGCGTGTGGTTCACCGACCAGGTGCGGAGCGGCTGAAGGAGGCACTGCAGGCGCTGGGGCTCAAGTGCGGAGGCACGCCCAAGGAGCGCGCGGAGCGCTTGTGGCTCACAAAGGAAAAGCCGCTGGAGCAGCTCGACCGCAAGCTCTTTGCCAAGGGTGTTTACGTGCCGCCCGCAGAGCAGTCCGGGCAGGAGGCGCAGCGAGCGCAGGCCATCGCAAAGCAGGTGACGCTGCAGTCGCTGCATGCCAGTAGTGTCTCTGGGCCACTCACAAGCCCTCCTAGCTCCTAGTGAACATGTGGCGCTGTCATGCTCGACCCCCATGGCTGGTTATTACGCAATGCTCCTGCATGTGCTTGGCTGCCACCCAGCCTGCACTGTGGGCCAGCGTAGCGCCCCACTGGTGAGAAATGTGGAGTTATGAATCATGGTACTGGCACTGGCATTGCTCGTGCCCCCCCTGTGGCGCCAGGTGGCGCTGCTGGAGACCAAGGTGCGGGCGATGTCGGACCTGCTGGCCCAGGTGGTGACGGACACGCGCGGGCGCGTGGAGAAGAAGCAGGCGCAGACGTACGAGGAGCTCATGGTGGGTCACGATAACGAGGGGTGTCAATAACACGAGGGCTGGCCATTAATGGTAATGGTTGCATGCAGGTTGCATGCAGACGCACGGCTGAGCGCCTGGCCTCGCAGCCTCGGCTCCTTGTTTCCCTAGGTGCCTGGACTCGGTGGCAGGTGGATGCCGATGCAGCCACGGCAGTGGCGTGCCCCACTCTGTTGTGCAGCGAGAGCGGCGCTCATGTGCTCAACTGTTGTACTGCTGTACTGGTGCCTGCATTTCCAATCGCGCTAGGGCCGCTCAGCGAGGTTACCGGTCAGCTGCCATGCCAGGTTGTTGCTTCGCATGGCAGTGATGGCGTGGGTGTCGCACTGACGCCAGCGCTGCGGTACATCTTCTCACGGCGTACATGCATGCATGCATGTCCCTCTCCCCCCCTGGTGCCTGCGCAGGCTGAGCTGGAGGAGGCGGAGGCGGAGGCCGTGCCGGTGGACGAGGACGATGAGGAGAACGAGTTTGTGTACAACCCGCTCAAGCTGCCGCTGGGCTGGGACGGCAAGCCCATCCCATACTGGCTCTACAAGCTGCACGGCCTCAACCAGGTGGGTGGGGTTCTCCATGCACATCATGTCACAGCAGAATGGCATTGTAATGGCAACACAGAGAGGCTACTTGGTTGTTAGCCCTTGTGCGTGGGCTTGCATGATGGAGCGTTGTGGCAGTGCGAGTGTTTGATTTGACATGCATGAACAGCGAGCGATTCTCTCAAGGCAGGAGGCACCCCATGCGACAAGATTGCAATGCTGCGGTCCATGATGTTGCGTGCATCGTGCATATCGCAACGACCCCAAACGGCTGATGATGGTAACTAATAATTGCATAAGAGGCACGCGGTCGTACGACCGCGCTGTCCGTATGACTCAAATTTTCCTGCTGAAGCCATGTGGGTGCTTGCGCGGTAAAACGCATGGCACATGCATGCTGCTTGTCCAACCATGACATTGATTGCGATGGCAGTGTGCCATGACCTGGGTTGCAGGGGCCTCACATATGGCCTTGCTGCCCCGTGCAGTACTCACGTGGTCAAACGACCAGCTGCACGACCATGGGGCATGAGGCTGTAGTGACCATAGGCGCCTGGCTGGTGGTTGTTGCCGCCGATCCAAGGCCTTGTTGCTGCGCGTGTGCCCATCATGCAGGAGTTCAAGTGCGAAATCTGTGGCAACTACAGCTACTGGGGCAGGTGAGCGCTGCGCTGCTAGCGGGGCCGCAGGCACCGTATGCTGGGCTGCATCTGTTGCCCCACGCTCCTCATGCAGCGGCTTGTGAAATCGCCGGGGCTCAACTCGCAGCATCTGATGCAGCATGCATGGGAGGCAATGAAGGGGCTCCACAGTTGCTTTCACGTAAACCTGGCAGCAGTTGTGTCCAAGGCGCCTGCGTGCTTGCACTTGCGTGTTCACAGGCGTGCTTTCGAGAAGCACTTCAAGGAGTGGCGCCACCAGAACGGCATGCGTGCGATGGGCATCCCCAACAACAAGATGTTTTTTGAGGTCACGAAAATCGACGAGGCCACCGAGCTATGGAAGTCGATTCAGGTACTGCACCTTGCGCCGTACTGCCTTGTCGCGTGCACTGTGCCAGCCGTCGTGCCTGAACGATTACATCCTCACAGCAGCCAGCAGCCACGGTCCTGTTCCCGAACCGCATGGCCATGCCCAGCTGGCAAATCACCAACAGACACGTGCCGCTCTGCCACCCTGACGCTCATTTTGCGCATACGGTTCACAGCATGCATGCAAGTTGTCATCGTGCTGTTGTCCGCCTGGCAAGTGGCAACCAAGCATGGCACGGCTGCATCATCACGGCTTGCATCGCGTGACCGTGTCGTGCGCTATACCGCCGGCGCGCCGATGTACCTACTGCACAACAGGAGCGCACCAAGGGTGGGTTCAAGCCGGAGACAGACGAGGAGTACGAGGACGCGCAGGGCAACGTGTACAACAAGAAGACGTACGAGGACCTCAAGCGCCAGGGCCTCATATGATTCATTTTAGCACGCTGCAGTGTGGAGCGTGCGCGCAGAGCTCGTGTCCGCCGTGGGCGGCTCTCCTGCGCTGCGGCGGCAGCCGGACATGCGCAGTCAGTCGGTAGCGGCTGCTGCTTCACACGGATTGGGCGCGGCCAGCGTGCCATACCAGGCCGCGCAAGGCAGGGGCGTTCGCACGCCGCCTCCTGCGCATGTACGGGTGGGTGGTTTGAATGGGCGCGCCGCGTGCCGCTTGCGCCGCCGCTGCATGTCCTGAAGCTCCGCAAGCAGGGATTGCGCGTTTGCTCACAGCCTTGTGCGGTACGCATTTCCAATGCTGCGGTATCATCCTTGCTGGTGGTGGACGCACCACGCTGGGTTGCATTTTGTCACTGTACTGTTGTACGGCAGCACCATCGGAGTTTGCCTATGGCCCGCTGCCGCATGTATGTTTGGACGTTGGAACCTGAGTCCGCAACCTCTTGACCATATCAATTCTCTCTCGACCACTCAAACGTGGCTTACTGGCTTTGCATGCGGTGGCACATCCTGGTTCTGTCACTTTACATCACTCATCCAGCCAGCGGTGCTGGCTAGGCTCTCCCTATATCAGCACCTGTACACACCTTGCATCTTGCCTTCCGGGTACAGACCCCCGGTCAATTGCTGACCATGGAAATGCTTAATCGGACGCATCTACATCAACATTTACAGCGACAGTGTTGTGTCTACGAATCCCTCTTTGCGCATGCGAGACTCCAATCCACCCTGTGTGCCCCATGCGCATGCGAGACTCCAATCCACCCTGTGTGCCCCAATCCCCATCCTGCGCCCCGTTGCCCCCCACACATGGATCACATCGTATCAACAGGAGAGTGAACAGTTCAACAAGCACTCGATGTCAATCCTGATGAACGATGATGCACATTGCGGCATGACAGCACGGAGTTGCACATGCCTGCGTGAGCTCATGCCGGCGTATGTGTGTCTGGACTCTTGAAACTCTTTTGCTGGTTAAGCACACTCCACACAGACAGGATATGTGCCCTGCCCTCCGTGGCTAATTGCCGCTATGCAAACTCAAGAAGGCCAGCAGCAGCAGGCACACACAGATGAAAACGGAGATGTCTGGCAGGAGCTTTTTGGGCATGTAGGATACCTTGTGGAGTCTGTTGACCTTGCTATCCAGGCGTTCACCTCGGATGGAGACAAGGTCAGTCTCACTACCACTTGACTTTGACTTCCGTTCTGCGCAGCTCCACGTCCTGTCACCCTCAAAAGCTGTGTTGCCTATGGCTGTGCTTTTAACAGGCAAACGTATCAGCAATAACAAAGAAACGCCTGGCACAAAGGGCAGTCGTTGGCTTGAAACAGAGCAAGAAGGGTGTTGAGGTGCGTCTGCAGGACTCGGCTCCAAAGTGACAGTCGCCAAGTGTATGCAAGAAGCACCTTGAGGGAGACGTCTAACGCTGCACATATGAACCATGGCCTTTTACAGGTGCTGTCAGAACATTTGAAGGCCTTGCAAGCAGCCTCACAGACATGGCAGCGGACGATGTTGTACGCTTCCAAGGGGTACGCGAGTCGCAGAGCTTAGGGCTCTCCAAGACACCCACTGTTCAGTCCTAGTTACAACCGAGGCTTGGGGCTTTCTCAGTTGTTCAGGTGCAAGGAGCAGCAGAGCGAACTGTCGGCTTTGCGTTTTTGGAACCGCGTTACTGTCGTGCTTGCTTGCAGGCAACAAGAGCTGATGGAGCAACTCGAGAGCACAACTCAGGAGTTGCAGGACACTCATGAAAGGCTAAGAAAGTCGGAGGCTGAGCGAATCGCAGCTTCTCGGCAGGCTGAGAGTCTTCGCCTGGAACTGGTCAATTTGGACGCGCAGCACAAAGGGTTGCAGGCTGGCTTGCGATTGCGGTGGGCGGCTGCTGCGGAACTCTGCACATGGCAGAATCCCTGCTATCGTGTTGCCTGCGTGGTTGCACTAGTGCACAGGGAGGCGCGTTGCGCGACCCCCCTGCACCGTACTGCAACCGCCGTCACGTGAATCATTTGTTTGCTCTCTCTTTGCACAGGGAGGACGAGCTCGAGACAGCCCAGTTTGAGGTTCAGGAGGTGAATGCGGACGCCGCAAAGATGCAGCAGGAAATGGAGGCACTCAAGGCCGCTGCCAAGGAGGCGCGAGACCACGCGGATCACGTGCAGTCAGTTTTGGGTGCAGCGCAAGCTGCCACAGCCAAGGCACAGGCACAGGCCGAGAGGCATCAGGAGGTGAGCAGGGCAACACACAGGCTCAGCCACTGCCAACAGCACGCGGCCAACTGTGCCGCTGACAACTGGCAAGCGTACCAGATACCCTTGTATCCCAAACAGTCTGCATGGGCTGTGCATGGCATGTCGCTGAACATGAGTGCATTGTGTTTTCCCATGCTTCGGGTGTTTGGGTTCACATGCAGCTCACCCATGTCTTTGCTGAAAGGGACAAAGTCACACACATTAGGTCACTCTTTAAGCGCCTCGAGATGGTGCCACTCCGCGACCCATATTTGTGCCTTGGGAATTGGAATGCACCCGTGCGTGCAATGCAGCTGTAACGCCATTGAAACCCAGCGCTATTCTGGCGTGCATGACCCACCTGACCCACATCACAGCACATCAGCATGGCTGTGCCGCCAGCGCCTGCATGTGCCACCGGCGCCTGCCGCCAGGCGTCAGCACCCGCGTCACACATACTGACATGATGGCATTCCACCACGTGCATCGACATACACAACACCTTGGCGCGCTGGTGCCCACCCGTCCCGTGTCACCCTGTTAAGGGGTTGGTTCTAACTTCCATACGCAGGTTTATACCGGCATGCTTTGCACTTCCACCCCCTTCTTCCCATCAACGCATTGCAGGCTCTTCCAAGCAAGCACGTTATGCTGTGATGCCATGTGGCATGCTGGGTGCACGTGTCCTGACACTGACTGATGCTGCCAACGCGCCATACATCGCCTTCACATGTACATGCAGGTGGTGGCCAAGCTGACCGCGGACAACCTGGTGTTCCTGATGCAGCTCAAGAAGGCGGAGGCGGACCTGGCTGCTGCCAATCAGGAGCGAGCAGCGCTCAAGCTGGCGGTGGAGAAGCAGCGCGGGCCGTGGTTTGACCAGGTAGGGTGACGAGCGGGCCTGAATTGCGATGGCCGCAGGTGGTGCCGCCTGCCATGAGGTCGTGGTGTCATGTGATAAAAGTAGGACAAACAGCGATGGTGAGCAGCAGGTCGGTCGACACCGGCGCAGGGACGGTACAATGGACTGACAACGGTTGGATGAGCATTTAGGAGGAGGAGGCTGACCATTCTGAGTGATTGAGACATCAGTATCTTGTTCTGCCATCTACGTGATGAATGGGGCTACTCCACCCACCGCATGGCGTTGCGATGTACACCTTGAGCGAGCCGTGTATGGTGTGCATTTCGCCGCCCGTGTACCGGTATTTGTCACCCACTGGTACCGCTTCGCCCTCCCTGGCGCTGACGTGGCATGGCCGTGCAGGTGCGTGCGGGCGTTGAGGAGCGTGTGCGCCAGGCCATGACGGAGGTGCAGGAGCTGGAGAGGAAGCTGGAAGCGGCGCAGGCGGACCACGCACAGAAGCTGCAGGTGCGTGCACACAAGCAGCAGCAGCAGTAGCAGCTTGCACTCAGGTTCGGAAATTGGAGGCGGCGCCAATTTAGATGCCATAGGGGGGGGTTGGGAACCTGTCGTGGCCTGCCCTTGACTCAAGACCTGCACTGCATGTCTCCCTCCTCGTGCCTACACCTTGCTGCCCTGTTCACACATGGGGACATGGCTCATCGCACACACATCCATAGGTTTGAGGAAGCGCTTGTGACCTGCGTCATCATGCTGCTGTCGTATGTTCATATGGTGATGTGGGGGTGTGGCTGTGCAGGAGGTGTGTGACGCCAAGGCCGCTGTGGATTCCCAGCTGGAGGCGCTGCAGGCCAAGCATAGCCAGCTGCAGGCCGCCATGCTGTCCTCACTGGCCGCACGCAACATGTGCGTGGGGCGATGGCCGTGTGGCCGAGTGGCTGCTGCAATCTGAATGACCACACGCTCTGGCTAATTGCTCACGGTGTGCATGCATGAGCGCAGGATCGTGAGTTCCCAACCCGTCCACACCCCTGTGCATGACTTTTATGACGGGCATAGGTTGGGAACGCACCACTCACAACTCGCACCCCTGTTCGGACTTGGCAAGCGTGTTTACCTTCCAGTGTGCGAGCGTATGTGTCCTCCCGTCACATGGGGCACCTCGTTTCCTGCAACCACGAGGCAGCGTCGCTGATGCACGCTCGCTGCCACATGCTCAGCCGTGTGCCCACGCACGGCTCCATGCCTACACAGGTCTGAGGCCGCGCGCGCCACCGCGGAGGGGCGCACGGCGGAGTTCCAGCAGCGCGTGGATGAGCTGGCTGCGGAGCAGCGCGTGCTGCAGGAGGGCACGAGGGGCATGCGGCAGGAGTGCATGGAGCGATGGGTGAGAGCGCCCCTCCGCCACCCGCCGCCCGCACGCCACCTGTGCAGCCTGCTACTAATATTGCAATACAGTAAAAGTGTTGGTGTGGCTGAGCTGAGCACGAGCCCCTGCTGACCGCATTGCGCGCCGGGACTGCGGTGAACATGCGCGAGCCGCACCACCAACACAATCCACGACAGAGCTGCAGCATGCCGCAAACCACCATGTCGCTCCGGGTCGCACGCCTGTTTTGGGTGCGTGTCGGGGCATCCTGGTCAGGTTGCCTACGATGCATGCGATAACAATGTCCATGCAGACGAATGAGCAGGCGGCCCTAGGACGCGTGTCCGGCCTGGAGGCTGAGATCTCTCGGCTGACAGCCGCCCGGGACGATCTGCAGGCCACGGTCACGGAGCTTCAGGCGGCGGTTGCGGACGCAGCCGCCATCAACCGCCAGCTCATGTCTAAGAAGGAGGAGGTGGAGTGGCAGCTCATGGCGGCCATGGCGAAAGTGGGTGCGGGCGGGGGGATGTGTGGGGGTGACGAGGAGGGTGAAATGAGGGTGGACGGCGGGTGGTGCAGTGGGGGCTGGGAGAGAGGGGGTGGGATGAGGTGTTGTGGGGATGCGCAGGGGCCAGGCAGGGAAAGGCAGGCCAGCGGGGGTGTACACAAAGCGCTGCGGCAGGTGGTAGCATGAACATGATTGCAAAATTCCTGATGAACCTGTTTGGTGTTGCACAATCGCATACCCATTGCAATCCGAAGCAGACAGCCAACACACGAGCCCATTTCCAGCGGACCGGTGTGCACGCTCCTCCTGCCTGGGGTTAGGGTGCAGGGGCTGGGCACGGCTTGTCCTCACCACCTCATATGCTTCACCCCCCTGCTTCTCATGCTGGCCGCCCTGCCTGACCCACTTTGCTGTGCGCGCTTGTGCTCCTGATGCTGGCAGACTGGCAAGCGCGACTCGGGACCGCAGCCGTTGAACCTGATGGTTTCGGGACTGCTCCAGGTGGGGAACACAAACGGTGACGCAGCCGCCAATAACGGCGGCAACACTGCAGCGCGTGGCAGCAGCGCTACGGGTGCTGCGTACAATGGCGGCGGCGGCGGCAGTGCGACTGTGCTGCTGGATGCGCCCAGCGTGATGCTGCAGCAGCCTGGCGGCCAGGCGCAAGCGCAGCAGACGCATGCGGTGCTGCTGGCCGCCATGCCCGTGCATGCAAGCGGGAACGGCAGCGGCTCGGCAGCGCCTGCAGTGGCAACCGGCCTGCCCCTGGCTAGCAAGACTGCGCAGGCAGTGCTGGCCTCCATGGCAGCCGCGTCATCATCAGGGCTTCCCTCGGCGGCGTCATCGTCACACAGTGGCGGCCGCTCAGATACCGCGCATCCAACAGTAACCACTGCAGGCGCTGCCAATGGCACCTCGGGAGTGCCCCGCGGTGGGATTCGCTTCGGCGATGTTACGGCAGGCCCCGCTGCACCACAAGCGCAGCCGCTGCCGCTGCTGTCTGCAGTGACCAGCGTTGTCACGGATGCCAACGGCCGCCACGGCGCCCAGCACGCAGCGGCGGCGTCAGGCGCACTCAGAGGCGTGAGCGACGCAGATGCCGCTGACCCGCCCACCCCCACCGCCGCTGAGGCTGACCCTGTGCTGGCTGACCCTCCCCAGCCGCAGCCCAGGCGTGCGCTCGCTGACGGCCCCGTTGGACCGCCACAGGCCACTCAACAGCCATATGACCATCCACAGCAGCAGCAGCAGCAACAGCAGGGTCATGGCCATGGCCAGGATCAAGGTCAGGATGGTAACGAGCCTGTTAAGGCTCAGCCGGTGCCTCGCCGACCTGCTGTGCGTATCATCGCCTCTGCCATCCCGTACATCCCCGACGACCCGAAGCCGAGGCCTGCCGCCCAGTCTCACGTCCACGACGGCGCCCAGGCGCCGTCAGCGCCGGCCACCGGCACCAGCTACCTGCTGCTACAGGAAGAGCACCACAGGCAGCAGCAGGAGGAGCGGGAGCGGGAGCGAGAGCAGGAGAGGGAGGAGGCGCGGAGGCAGCAGCAACAGCAGCAGCGCGAGCAGCAGCGCGAGCGTGAGCGCGAGATTGCGACCGGGGACACGGACGGCCGCAGCACGTCGTACAGCCGCTACAGCTCCCCGCCGTCGTCGGTGGTGCTGTCGCCGTCCGAGGGCAACAGCCCCAGCATGGAGCCCAGTAGCCCCCTCGCACCCAGCAGCACCGGCTTTGAGGCCGGCCCTGCGGTGGCGGTGAGTGCTCGCACCCCCCGCCCTTGCGTTGGCAACCTGGCATCTTGGTGTTGGTGTGACACGCATGTGTCACGGCTGACCTGCGGTGGTGTGTGGATGCAAGGAAAGGGTGCACACGCGCCTGTCTTGAAGTGTTGCATGTGAATGTATGCGCAGCGCATACTAGTAAGGCAAGGCCACCACCTGTCCCTCTGCCACGCAGCGCTATTTCGTGCAATGTTGCGAGTGCACGCCACCGGTGCACGAGGCGTGAAGCTGACACACAAGCAAACATACAGTCGATGCGTCATTGCGGGTGGCGCTGCTGTTCACTGCGCTCTACCGTTACGCATCATTGCATGCCGCATGCCGCATGCTGCACTCACGCTTGCCTTGTCGTGTGATGTGGTGGCTGCAGGCGCCGTACCCTCCGCAGCTCTACATGCACCTGCCGTATGTGCCGCCGCCTGCGCTGCGGCCGCCGGGGCCAAACGGTGGCATCACCAGCGCCGACAGCGCGGCGGCAAGCGCCCACGCATACAACTTCAGCAAGGCCATGCCGGGCGTCACAGTGCGCCGCTCGCCGTCGCACCCCGCCATGGCAATCCGCCACGTGGAGGGGCCCCCCGCCGCTCTGCGGCAGCAGCAGCAGACGCAGACGCACCCGGAGCAAAGTGCGTCCCGCACTGGGGCACCGCCGTTGCCGTCAGCGCCGCCGGCGCTGGCACCAGTGCCCGCACCCGAGGGTGGCGCCGCGGCACCGCTCAGGTTGCAGCAGGGCCCCCCCTACTATGCCAGCGCAGGCGCGATCGACGCGCTCCCGGCAAAGGAGGTCGAGGCGAGCTTGAAGCGCTGGGCCGAGGTCGATTCAGCAGCTGCAGTGGGTTCTAGCATGAGCCAGTACAGCTCGCAGGCACAGCAGCAGCAACCACCGGGAGACACTGCACCGGATCCCAGTAAAACAACCCTTCCGGTTGACCGCAGCTCCCCACCAATGGCGACGGCGGCCTCAACAACACCGCCAGTGTCCACCTCTGCCCCCAGCGGTGGTATAGCTGCCAACGCGACAGCTGCCCATGGCAACGGCGCTGCAGGCGCCGAGGGCAGGCCTTCAGCTTTTTCCATACGGACCTCCACCCAACCTGCTGCCGGCAGTGGCGCGTCTGTTGGCCATGGCGAGGGCGAAGCGTCGTCCGCGTCGTCGACGCCACGCTCCCAGCCGTCACATCCCGTGTTTGGCACGGCGTCGCCTTCCAAGCCCCTGGCAGCACCTGCACCGACGAAGCGGTCGTGGACACCGGCGCCACTCGGCAGGCCTTCTCGCTCCTCACCCTCCAATGTGACCATCCCCACGCCACTGTCTGGCGCAGGGCCAGTCAGCGCTGGCAGCGGCGGCTACACGGCGGTGTCACCGCAGAGCACGGTCAGCGGGCAAAGCAGCGAGGGCGCTGCACGCAGCGGCATGATGCGCAACGGCAGCGGCAAAGTCGTCCGCTTCTCTGATCACGATGGCTCGTAAGTTCCAGGCCAGCTTTAGATGTGCATTCCCATCGCGCCGTCACCATTGCCACAGAGACCGCATGCATGTGAAGGCGCGTTGGCATTTGCGAGGAAGAGCGTTAACAATTGTGGCCAGTTGCGGCTTGTTCATTGCACACGTATGCGTGCATGAGTCAGTGTGCGTAGGCACTCGTTCAGTCCAGCAGCTTGTTTGTTCACTGTTTCTGTGTGCGTGTGTGTGTGAATGCCCCATGGGCCTGCCCTCGCTGACCTATTATGCACTCTCGTCCATTGCTTGCTGTAGGTGTGCCCTGGAGCCACCAACAGGTGTCGTGCTCAACCTCAAGCCGCTGCTTCCCGCTGTCGGGTTCAACCCCATCTTCAAGCCGTCGGCCAACCGCGTGCCAGGCACAGGCACAGGCATTCCGCCCACCAGCAGCACCCTCCCTGCCCCGGAGGATACCCCTTCCAAGCGGCTCAGTGCTGCCATATCCACCACTCAAGCTCCCAGGAATGCGTGAGGATAGCGACTTGCGAAAACGTTGCGGCTCTTACATGATTGCCGCAAACCTCTGCCTCAAGAATGGATGTCGCGGAATTTTGCGATTGATGTTTACCCTGACAACACCCAACTTCCAACATTATGCAGCGCATGTGCATTTGTGTGGTGTGCGGCAAACCAGACCTTGATCCAAACAACCTGTCTGTAATCGTCGAGCAAGTCATGGCGCACTGTGCATACCGTATCCATCAAAACTGGTCCATCAAAACGAGTGGTGATGGACACGTCATTGACTATCATCTTGTCACTAGCTACCATTATATCAATGCCAACACCAGGGTGTGTGCGTGTTGTATGTCGTCCTTCGGGATGCGGTATACGGTACAAACGAAGCGAGAGAGGGGCATGTTGTGTGCTGTGTGCAACGCAAATGCCAATGAAGGGTAGAGTTCTTCAGGCAAACGATATGGACGGGACGCCAGGGTTCAAGCGATTGCTAGCAGTGGCATGTGATCGTTCAAGAAGGAAACAGCAAGGAGAGCTGCATGGGTGCAGGTGCGGATGGTACAGGCGAACGGTCCAGTGGGGGAACCGGAATGGATGGGGGCCTAGCATACGGGCGAAAGGGTACACCCCAAATGCACACAGCGCCCCGTTGGTACACCCAGCAGTAACGAGAAAGAATTGACGTGAGACGAAACGCAGGCTGCAACAAGCAGACAACTGTCAAGCAGCGCTCGTCCATCAAAGGGAACGGTTTTTGAGGCCCACAAGCCCATGTGTGCGACCCTACTACATAGCTGAGCGCATAATGGGATTAAACGACTGAAATGAGGGGAGGATGGGTGGCAGACATGGCATTCATTCCATGTATGCAGTTCCCCACCCACATGAATGGTCGGTGCTGAAATCGCAAGTTTGGTTGCATGCGTGAGAGGGGGGACAGCGCGGCAGCAGTGAAAGGACAGCGGGCAAGCCCTCACCGCCAGTCCGTGTGGTAGTGTACAGGTGGAGCGTTGCTAAACGCTCACGGACAACACAGTACATCCGGCAGCACTACAGGGTCCCCACTGCTTACTGCTCATGCGACGCCGCATGGCGCTGCTCCTCCTGGGAGGGGGCCGCGCCCTCCGCTGGCGAGTTTGCAATCGTCGAGAAGATCACAGTCCAGAACAGCCCCACGACGTTGCAGTACAGGATGCGCTGCTCCGTGGGCACAAACGCAAAGTTCACGATGTGCGCCAGCGGCCACAGCATGTAGTTTGCGACGAGGGTGGGCTTGACCTTTGACGACATGTATGACCAGGCGTTCTCGGGCCGGCCCTCCATGCATCGCGCGTACAGGAAGAAAATACCGGTGGCGATCGGGGTTACCACGAACTGGTCTAGGCCCATTTTTGAGAGCACGGCGATGGGGTGGGTCGAGTCATGTGGCATGATATTCTGCACCACAGAAAGGACAGGACACGGGCGTGCTGTCAGAAAGTGCTCAAGTTGGGGATTTGGTCTTTGCGTCAATTCTGGTAATGACAGGCATGACGAGCAGTTGGTTGCCCTGGGTTACTGGGTTGCATGGAGGTTGCATGCTGTACATGCCAAATGCAGTGGACAGTGGTGCTCACCTGGTCCAAGAACTGGTACCAGTAATGGTTGAAGGGTGTCGCGAAAACCATGCCGTAGAGGACAAGCTTTGCTGTGCGAATGGGGTCATACTGAAACGGCTGTGGCTGGACGCTGGACGTCCAAGCCAGCTTGCGAGCGCTGTCATGCGAGAGCCACTGCGCAACGAAGTCGCCGAGCGAGCCACATACGATGCCTGCACGTTCGTTCAGGATTGGCATGTGTTACGAGAGGCATGCGTTCAAAGGAGGCACTTGCATGTGGCATGAACCAGTCGAGCGCGCTTCTTGCAGCCCCGGGTACAGACTTCACCACTCGAGCAAACAGCAACAAGCGACACATACCTGTTGCTATTTTTGTAAGGAGCGGCTGCTCATCCAGGACTTGACAGTATGATGCCCAACAGCTGGCTAGGGGCTCACGGGCTAGGTACGCCAGTGCGAACGGCAACCTGCGATCAGCGTGCGTATGGCAGTTGTTGTCCAACGGCCTTCAAACGCGGCACAACTGGAGATTTCAACAAAGCCGTTTCCGCAGGGTGCAAGCCTCTTGTACTCACATGTAGGCGGATGCTTGCATGATCGAGTTCCACTTGACAGCCCTGGAAGAGAGGATGGCCAGCGCTTGTGCCTTGAAATCGTCCTGTGAGGTGCAGCAGGCGTAACAGCACAGTGTCCACCCTCTGTCCTCAGCAACACAGGCACTAGCACCATATGTATGCCCAAACCGAGCTCGAATGCCTGCAGCAGTTGGTGTGACGTGCAGACGTCGCAAGTTGGGCAGGGATGGTGCACGGTGGTGCACGAACATACCTGGCTGTCCAGCACCACAGGCTCTTGAAGCATGGAAGGAGGCTCCCTTGCAAGCACCTGCAGAGCAACACCAACAAAGGCTGACTGTGCTGTGCATATCGGTGTTCCTTTCGGTAGTGCAAGCCTTCTCAAGCCTGAACCCTTCAGAGCACAACAGAACCCGAACGTACCTTGGGTGGGGCAGGGCGGAGACGGTGGCGCGCTACATATTGGGACGCGAAGCCACCAGCGACATCCTGTGATGGGCACCTGCGAACCAGGCCGGGCAGAGCTTTCAACTGCAACCCGGCTTCAGCCTGAGGACTGTCCAGATGGAAGCTGTCACATTCAAGAGGAGGTGCGCTCCAGGTCGTGTCCCATACCAGTGCTGAAACGATTGCAAGGCGGTGGGCTGCGGCCCACAGGTCTTTCGGCACCCCAGCAAGGCCCTAACCCCCCTTGTCCAGGTCAGCCAGCACACTCATTTTCCCATGTTGGGGAAGCCGTCCTCAAAACGGCCAATGCCCACAGCGACATGCGCTATGCTGCTCACTGGCGCGCTCGAAACACCTGCATACCTTGCATTGGCGCTTGGCGTGTTACAAGCGTGAGCCCTTCGATGGTCCAAGGCAGGAGCTGCACCCACCAACGTCACCCTCCCGCGCTGGAGGGACGCACCACGCGTCACGCCGCCCCAGGTGACCATTTTGAGAGGGTATAACAGCGTTGCCAAGCTGAGCGACGTGCAAGTAAAGGGTTTGGCAAGGAGTCTGCGAGGCGCTACAGTGCAGGCAACTGCGGAGAGGCTGCGTTGGAGTAATGCAAGTCACTGGACGCGGCCAGGAGGTTATACAGCGTTAAGGAAAAGTTATGATAACGAGTGAAGAACGAAGGCTATGTAGACACTCTTGTCGACATTGGCTGCCTCGCGTGGGACCCAAGTAACATGCAGGGAAGGCAGTACATCAGGGTTTGGCCCAGGTCCCAAATTTTGTCGCCCCTCATGCGCCCAGGCAGGCAAAGGCACCATTTTACACATACGCGCGTATGAGGTATTGAAGCCAGGCCCCACACTTTGTCGCACGTCCTAACACTCCCAAAGGTTGTGTCAACGCGGGCGGTGTGCTTCATGCCGGTGGTGCAAAGCGTTGCAGCACCTGCTGACATCTCACGATGTGTTGCTTAAGTAGGGGCATGTTACTTTGCCGCTGCTGGCAGCCATGGCACCTGAGGTCCTGCTTCAGCAGTTCCTCGGCAGTGCTTGGGCACAGCGACAAACGGCCTTGCTCTGATACGTAGTGCTGCACCTCGAGCACATCCAGGAAGTAGGCTGTAGTGAACGAGTTCCAGTGAGTCTTGTTCTTCAGTGACGGCGAGTCAAAGTCCTGTGCAGCGGTGCAAGCCCGTGAGAAACGGCGTCGGCTCACAGGTTGGCAAGTTCGTTGCAGCGTCCTCTCCACAACACATAGCTTGCAATGCGCACAGCAAGACCACAAACTGCAGACGCTCACCTGAGAAATGACGTGCATATGCAGCTGGCGCATCGAAGGCACTGAGTGGAAGCCGAGCTTAAAAGCAAGCAGCGACGAGTCCTGAGCGCAGCACATAGGTGAAAAAGTTGTCACAGCACAAAGCTCAAGCCCCAAAAGGATTTAAGCAAGCTTCGCAAGCATATGGCACCAGCGAAACACCAGTCGGGAAGACTGCGGCTTCTGCAACTGCAAGCAGGGTTTCGGAGCGAGTCACCGTGCAGTTATGCTTACTCAACACCAACGCCGCTCACCCGTTCACGTTCCTGCGCAATCCACTTGAGAGCGACGTCCTGCATGTGCTGCAGGAGGGGCAGGTGCTCGCGCCCCAGCACTGCGATGCTTTCCAAGGCTGGGGCTCGTGCGAGCACCAGCGCGTGCCTCCGGGCCTTGGGGAACTTGTCCAGCATCAGCACCACCTGGCCAATGCAACAGCATTTTGTTCGTGTCGTTGCACCTCCTCACCGGACATGCACAAGAACAGAGGGGACGTCAAAACATCCAGCCCTTTGGCTAGCGAGGAAATGGCGGCAAACGCGCTCAGCCCTCACGTCCACGCGGTCATGCACCTACCTGATCATCACAGAACTTGACCTGGCTGGATTCCCGATGCTTCTCAGGGTTTAATGCAACCTCGCGCAGCGCCTGCGCCACACGGAATCGAACACGAGTAAAAAAAAAGGCAGACAAGGCAACGACCCCGCAAGCGATGCAAGCCCACGCTGCTGAGTTGTGCCGCCCACACACCTGCGCCCAGGGACCGCTGAAAGTGAAGGTGACCGCCTGAGAAGGAACGCCGCCCATCCCTCCTGCCTTTGCCGCTGCTGCTGCTGCTGCTGCTGCTGCTGCTGCTGGACCGCCGCCGCCAACGGCCGTCTGGGATCCTGCACCCTTGGCCGTTGCGGCCCTGGAACCCCGCATGAGCAAGGACAGCGCGTTTTGGCGCGGCGCCTCCTCGGCTCCTGGCGCGGCAGCGGCTGAACGGTCCTCGCTGGCGGGCAAGGGCGCCGCCAAGGGCGTAGCAGCGCGCAGCAACCCTTGCGGTGCGTCCAGCGCCTGCTTCTTGGACAGTGGCGCGAGGGAAGGCGACCCTACAGGGGAACCGGCGCCGATGCGCTGGGTCACGCCCGCCTCCTGGCTGCCCCCCAAACGGTGCTTGCCCAGCGCAGGCCCTCCCGCCCCACCAGCGCCAGCGGAATTGCCACCACGGGCTGCAGCTGCATCAGTCGAAGCATTCCCAGCAGCAGATTGCTCCCTGCGCTGCTCACCAGGACTACCCCCCGCTGCCGCGTTTGGCGCAGAAGGAGCCTGCAGGCGGGACAGCTCAGCAACAGGCGGCGCAGCCCGCTGCGGCGCTGGGGCCTGCGCAGTCTGCTTGAGGGCGTTACCCTTCGGACCGCCGCCGCCGGCCGCAGACTGCTGCTGCGGAGGAGGAGGAGGGCTAAGCGCGGTCGGGGCGGGGCAGGGGGCGCCGGCGGAGCCAGAGGGTGCGAAGAAGCTGCGTATGCTGCCACGAGGCGCTGGCTTGGCGTCGAGGTACGCCTGGTACTCCTCCCAGGGCGAGCGCATCGCCGGCGGCGCTGTGCTGCCAGCGTTGCCTCCTGGGGCCTCAGCCCCGCTACCTGCGCTGCCAGGCGGACGCGCCTGACCCGGCTCAGCCTGCGATGGCATCCCCCTATCATTGTCTGGGGAGGTGGGGGTGGGGGCGGGGGCGCCGTGCCTGCCATACGCGGCCCAGCAGCGCAGCGCCATGTCGACGTCCTTGGCGCACGTGGCGGTCATGATGCTGCCCAGGCCCTCCTGGAGCGCGGGCGGGCCGGCCTTGGTGATCTGGGACGCGGTACGGTACACGATGGGCGCCGCCTGTGCATGTGTGTGTGTGTGTGTGTTTGCAGGCAGAGGGCGCTGTGATGCGTCAGACTGCCGCAAGCAGAGTGCGAGGTCAACACGCCTATGGCGTCACACAGTGCTCATTTACAGCGACTCCCAGTTCCGAGCAAAACTGAGGTGCACGTAAAGCAGGTTGGCCAGCCAGGCGCCCTCACGGTCTCGCACACCGCAGCCTTCGTGTGGAATGCCTGAACTGCTTGGGTCATGACGGTGTCAAAATGATATGCACGCTGGATACATGCCAAGGCTGGATATCGGTGTACTGGCACATGCACACCGATATCATGTTGTGGTGTTGCATTTGACCCAACAGCACTTGCCTAAAACATCTTGGCTGGAAATCACAACGGTGCCGACATGCTTGCAACTCATCGGCTGCCATCAACGGAGCGACAGTCAGGCTCCCAGCCCCACCTGCTTCCCGATGACACCCCCCGGGTGCATCTCGCGCGCCGCCACGCGCTCCACGCACAGCTGGGTGGGCAGCGCCAGCACCAGCGCGTGCGCCTGCACGCCCAGCGATGCCGCCAGCGCGATGAAGTCAGCGCGCTGCTCCGCGTCAAAGTTGCACCTGTGACGGTCATGAGAAAGAGAGGGAGAGAGAGATGTTACACGGGCGAGAAAAAGCCTGAGGCTCAGCCCCACACCAAGCAAGCCACCAGAGTCTTGACTCAATGCAGGCAGCTCAATCCAATCATGGATGGCCAGGGCTACCGCGTAACCAGCATGCACGTCTTCACCTCTCCCGCAGGTGACAGGCCCGTCAGGGTGACCATACGCGTGTCTTTGCACACAACTCAAGCGGCGGTCCTGTCAATCTGTCGGGTGCTGGGGCGTAGGTGCGTGCCGTACGCGTGCCTTGGCGCAAACCATCGCATCACAGCTGCGGTGAATGTCCCTGCGCTGACCCTTGCTCCGTGCGTCCTGTGCCCTGGTACAAACCAGCCGGTTCACACTGCAGCACTGCGCCTCACCTTGTATGCTTTGATGTTCCGTTGCATACCGGTTCATGATGTTTCAGCAGCGGTACATCACATGACTACGGTAACATTTTATGTTTTTATCACGTCCTTTCATGTTTCATTACGTACCGGTCTATGATGCAGCCGTTGCCGGCCAGCAATGCATCCTTGGCAGCGTTGAGGCACTGCTTGCGTGTGCCCGGCTTGCCCTTAGAGATGCTGTCCTGGTTCACCTGTCCGCACACATCGGAGGTGATTGCATGCGCATTCGGACATGCATGGGCCTTGGTGGAAGCCCGTGTGGCTACCTACGCATGCGGCAGATCACCCAAATGGCATCCGCTAATGGCATTTGAGGGCATTGATGTGACCTCAATTATCACCATGCACCACCTGCAGGTATGCAGAGCACAGGACCAACTGACTGCACACGCATGGGCCGTGAGGAAGCCATTCCGTTCTAGTTGCCACATCCTGCCACAAGCCCCAGCGGTAATATCGACACGCAGCATGCAGCATGAATCAAAATGTGCTGCCTGCAGCTAGCTCGAACAGACTTCAGGCTACGCATGCACATTGCAAGAACATGCTGCGAGGCTGCGTGAACTTAGCAGGCAAATGCATTTGATGTCATGCACACACACAAAACGTGTGGCGGCGGGCGGATTCACGCAGCCCCACCTGTACCCAGGCGAGCACCTCGGAGGTCTCTATGAGCCGCTGACAGAACGTGCTCTTGCCTGCGGAGCATTCCCCGTTGCACACAAGCATGTGGACACGAAAATGGTTAACTGGACGGGCTGCCTATGAGCCCCACTGCGCGTGCAGCACTGCGGCAGCAACATCGAATTCGCCGGGGATTGGCCGCAAATGAACTGTGGCTGATGTGTCACGACCTGGGCAAGCTTCTGACATCAGGCCTGGTCGCATGTGACCGCTGCTCTTGAGTGCCCACCGGAACCTTTCATAGAAGGCAGCCGTCGTCAGTTTCGCCAGAGGTGCCCTCTGGTCAGGAGCACTGCCCCGTATGTAGACACCAGCACCAGTGTCTATCAGTACCAGCGTCAGCATGCATGAAGAACGCAGCATGCCCCCTCATGATGCACTGTATGCAACGGCTCGTTAATGCCACAGCATGCTTGAGACAATTCCCACACGGGCGCGCATGCTGGCGCGCTCGCTTGCCTTCCTTGATTGGTCTTAACGAACACGCACCTGAGCCAGGAGGCCCAACCAGCAGCAGCATCACAGGCGGAACTCCATGGTCAGCCTGCCCTGCCTTCTGCACCGCTGCAGCAGCGGCGCCCGCTGGAGAGGTGCTCGCGGCCACGCGCAGCGTCTCAGCCGTGCTCTGACCCGGAGAAACTGCACGCAGCAGGAGATACCACCTTCACAGGCCGCAAACGCGCTTGCTATGGGTTCCAGACAGAGCGCTTTGAGGTATCTTTGCTTGCCTAGGCTTTCGCCTGCGCACCTGCCGTGCTGTCTGCAGCTGTCTGCACGGTGCCGACCTGTGCGCCCTCGCCGGCGTGCCCCGCCAGCAACACGGTGATGGCTAGGTCCGGACGCCCCGGCAGCAGAGAGATAGTGTCCTGGTGGCCGACTGTGAGGCTGTCACCTGCGTGCACTCAGCATGGCAGGGCGCTGTACGTTAACGTTAACTGTTCATGACCCTGTATCAGCCAAGCTTTAGGGACGCCACAGGGCTGGGCCGCTCACCGTGGTTCAGGATATCTTCCTGTCCTGTCTGAGTGTGCCGTATGCTTGTAGGGTTGCTGGCGTGCGTGCTGGTGACCAGGACGCTGCCATCCTCCGCCAGTGCCACTTGACAGTGGTCCCTGAAGTTGGAACAGAAAGGCACACGCCAGTCATGTTGCCCGGATCTTCCAGGAAGTGCTTGTTGCCACGCATAGTGCCACTTTTGCGTATCACTCCTGCCTGCCGATATACGGAGCGGCGTCCGCGTGGTCCTTGAAGTTCGCTCGACCCAAGTGAACGGTGCGCTGCAACGCACTCAGTTGGACAACTGTTCTGCTTGCTCCTGGGAACAGAAGTTCCGCCATATTGGCAGCAAAACGGTGGGACAACAGGTGTTTACAGCCTTGTATAAGCAAGGTGCGTGGCGTTGCTAGTGAAGCCAGCGACAGGCGCATGATCATCGAGCTGTCAGCGCTGTCGCCCGGTGCACTTCCTAGCCCATGACACTGCAAGGCAAAAGAGTGGAGCCTGGGTGCCCGGCATGGAATGCTGAATGAGGCAAATAAGTCAGGAAGGGAAGTGCTTGTGATGTTGGTGAGCGTTGACCTGCAGCGTTGCATTACGCCAAAATGCGAACGTGGGCACGGTATCAACTGGTCATCCTCACGTCAACATGGAATAGTGCCATGCCGAGTGGGCCCACTGAACACACCAGTGGAGCCACGAGAATGGCACGTGTTGCGCGTTGCCACGCATGCAACAGATGCTGATGGCCTGAGGGCCATACACCAGCAGCGCTGTGGATGATATCGCTGCCGATGCTACTACTGCCGCAGTGCAGGTGGCGCAGCAGCTGCATGCTTTGGGCCAGCAGTCAGCAGCAACGGCTTGTATGCGTCTGCAGTAGTGTCATCTTCCTCCTCCTCCTCGTCATACAGCGCCATGTAGTACCTGCGCATGCGCGTGCGCCACCACGAAGCACACGTACGTGGGTGCTGTAGCACGTGCCGGACCAGTGCGCTCGTCTGCTGCGCTCAGCAAACTGCATGGACCAGTCTGTGAACGCTCACATCCACAAGCATGCAGCGGCCTCAGCATGCATATCAGCATGTGCCTTGCTCGACGCACCATAAGAGCAGCAGGGTCCTGCCAGATGGTGCAACAGCACGGAAGTGGGCAGCACTGGGGAGGAGCGCAACCAGCTGCTGCTGCTGCATCGCCAATAAAAAGCGTTGGCCTAGCATGTGATATGCACTATGTCTACATGGCCATGCAGTATTGCCGGCTGTCCTGTAGTAGGGTATGCGTGGGTGAGCAGGGCAGGGGCAGAGGCATGCACGTGGCCTACCTGGTGGGTGGGTAGGTGCCGGGCAGGGTCTCGCCGGGCGGGCAGTCCGCCCACAGGGAGCGCCAGAAGGTGTCGGCGTTGGTGGTGCCGGGCCGGTAGTGGCCCCTGCGCAGCGCCTTGAGCAGCGTCACGTGCAGCACACCGTCACCTGCAGGCGCGGGCGCGTACGCAGTGGGTATGCGGGGGGGGGACAAGACACGCAACGTTAAGAGGCCGGCTGGTGGATTAACCGCACACCCCAGTTTGTCTCAGCAGCATGGCTGCTGTTTGCCTGCATGTCCAAGGATGCGGCTGCGCGCAGGTGTGCGCCGTGCATGCAGCTCAGCGAGCAATGTGCAGTCGTGCACACATGTAACACATATGTGTCGTCTTCTTCATGCATGTATAACACATGTGCAGTAGCGGTGATGCCCCATTGCCACTTGGGCCCGCGGCCTGACATTGGGAGCCGGATTACGTCATGTGAATGTCACAGCTTTTGCCTCGCGCACCGTCCTATTCCCCCAAGCCCATAACATTGCGTGTTGTCTCACCGATGTACCAGGTGCTGCTGTCCAGTCGTATCGGCGCATACAAGCGGCCCTGCAGCACCGGCACGCTGGGCTGGCCCTGCCGCCCACGGCTCAGCTGGCGCTGCTCAGAGACGGCGGTGGCAGCCACAGTGGCGGTGCTGCTGATGGCACGCATGCCCTTGGCAGCGCTGCTGGCGCTGGTCTCAACTTCGCTGTTGTTGCCGGCAGGTGAGGCGCAGACGGTGGCGCAATGTGCTGGCTGGTCCAGCGCCCGGATGGCCGCCTCGCCCACCAGGCACACGCTGAGGTGCTGCGTGCTGAGGTGCAGCGCCACCTGCCGAGCTTCCACGCCAGGGGGCAGGCGCCAGAAGAGCTCCACATGCGAAAGGTTCTGACGCCACTTGTACCTGTTGGTGGATTGCACGGCGTTGCACCGGCATCAGGAATGAACAAGGGGGCATGATACTGCACAATCAGGTCAAACAGCTTATGGTTGTCCGTACGCTTGGGTGGGCAAGGCCAAAGCGGGTCCTCTCATGCCCTTGATTCACATCCCACACATGCCCCAGCGTACTGTGCCAGATGATCCAGCACCCAAGGTCAGTCGCTGGCTGGGATTGCCGACAACCGCCTGATGGCTGATTGCATGCTGTTGTCGATACAAGACAGCTTTGGGTGCTGGCTAGTGGCTAGTGGCTACATGACCCTCCTCAAAATGCCCCGCACAACACTCCATCAAGCACGGTTGGCGTGCTTACCCAGCTGCACACTCCATGCCCATAGCCTTGTCCTCAATCACCAGGCTGGCCCATGCACGGTCCTGCCGATCCTCCAGCTGCAGGGCGGCACGGGCCGCAAGGATTGCTGCCCGCTGCATCGCCTGCACCTCCGCTGGCGTGTAGCTCGGTGCTGTGGACGGGGCAACAACAGGTGTTGTGAGCAGCAGCAACGCCAGCGGGCGAAGGCGTGATGCAAGTCATGGGGTAAGTGGTGAGTGACGCAGGCAGGACGGGCGGGCTGGGATGCTGTCAAAGCGAATGCGCTTGCGACCAGGCGGCCACGCCACCGCGCAGGCGGTAACGCACGCACAGACGCGATGCAATGAGGGGCAAGGCATCCACACGATGCACCCCAAACGCCTGACATGCGACCACATGACGGCACCAGCCAGGAGTATGATCGGTAGGTAGGTGCTTGGCTCATTTAGAACAGGCCGGGAGGGCCATACGCTCATAGCAAGAGGGTTCATGTCTTCATGTGTCTGTCACACGCGGTCCACAGCAGGAGCCTGGCTGCTCGGGCGGTTGGCATTGGCTCATCATCTGCGGGGTCGCACCTGCCGGCTGTGGGTCCACGCGCCCGTACATGGATTCCATGACGTCCTGCCGGCTGGGCCCACACACGGCATGCGAGGCGCGCTCCAGGCGATCCACCTCAGCATCCATCAGCACAGCCTGCGCGCATGCATGGACAATGCACACACGCGCAGCAGCCAGCCAGCATGTGTCAGCGACTGCGAGCATGCGCGTATGCTCGATCGCTTACTTCATACTTGGGTTGCACCATGTGTTCCAATGCATGTGTTGTGCGAGGATGGGCATTGTGTGTCATGTGCGCTCAAGCATCCTGCGTGCATCACTGCATCACTGCTGAACGCATTCATTTGTGTTGTGTGCGCATGTGCGTTTGTTTGTGCATGCATTACCTTTCTAATGAAATACTGTCATCACAACACCTCGGGGCCGCTTTCCGGGTCACATTCCCAGGGAATGCGCTTTCATAACACCGGGCGCACTGCAAGCTGTTTGATGCACAGCGTGGCTTTGGAAGCTCTGCAGGATATCTCTGGCAACGTGACCCGGAAATTGGCCGCGAGGCCAACGCACCCTACGTGGGTACCTGCTTGGCGTGCTTGCGCAGGAAGGACGCAAACTTGGGCTCAGAGCCCTGCAGGGCGTCCGCAAACTCGTTCTGGCAGCAGAACGTCTTGTGGAATGGCCAGAAGGCCTGCGTGCGTCATGAAAACAAGCCTTTGCATCATATGCATGTGCATCTGCATGCACATGATGCCAGGCGCTAAGGGCCCTATGCTTGCTACAGCGTATTCAGAAATGCGTCGGCTGACAAGTACCGCAACCTGAGACAGTGTTGAATGAGTGTCGAAGAATTGAAATAGCTGCGGATATAACACGCATGTTACATGCTGGCTGGTTGCATGGTGGCGTCCAGCCTCACCTTGTGGCATTTGAGCGAGCAGAACCACTCGGACTTGCAGCGGCTGCAGCGCAGGAGGGCCTGATCACGCTCCCCGCAATTCGCTGCACGCAGCCAGCATGTCCCAACAGCGCGTGCAGGTACGGACCAGCGGAATGTGTGCACATATTCTGGGGAGCTTTGGGTACGACATATGCGAGCCGCGCTAAAGTATGAAGCCTGCACCATGCGGGAGCGTGGTATGAGGCAGTGCGCTGCTCTTACCGCACTCTCGCTGTTGCTCCTCCGCAGCGTCCTCAAAGCGTGATGCCATGGCTGTGCTCTGTTGGCCTGCCAGCAGCAGCGCCCACTCTCGGGCAATGCACAGGTCGGCAGCCGGTGCCGCCTGGCTATGTTGTGGGTGCTTTGGTGGTGGTGGCGGGTGGTGTGGATCACTATAGGAAGAACAGGAGGCGAGCGCAAGCTGTGGTCCGTTTTGTGTGCGCAGGATGCCCGTGCGAGCTCTGACCCGATCGGGAAGTCGCCTCACGCAGTGCAGTGCGGGTGAATTGCAAGGCAAGGCACGCCGTACAAACAGCTCTATCAAACGGTGAGAGCGTGCCAGCGAGGGCTGGCAGCAGTAGCTCCAGCGATGTAAGGCGGTGGCCACACGCTGCAGCAGGCCGGCCGCTTAACGATGCTGGGACCCCAATCCAACGAGGGCAACGTGCATTACGTATTTCAGTACTTGTGTCATACCGCATCTAATAGGGCTGCTGGTCCAACAGGTTTGGGGCAGGAGATGCGCCAGGCCAGGCCAGGGCAAGGGACCGATCCATAGCAATTCTAGGCTGAGTGCACTGCACGCTCCAAGACCGAACCGCCCGAGACGTCACTGACGCCACGCTAAAATGCTTGGTAGACCGCATCCAGGACCGCGGCCACTGTGCCTGAAAACCACATGGCAGTGCATGCTATGCCTGTGGATGGTTATAGCCTGTTGCGTTCACGGGCCTGCATCAGTCAACACTCAGCAGGCGTTGGCGTGGACAGCAGGATGCACCTGTGGCAGCTATGCTATGGCCCAGCCCAATCCCAGCCCCATGCAGGCACGATGCAGATATGTAGTGCATGCGATGTAGGTTGGCAGTGCGGCGATGCTGCAAAGAATCGCAGCGGTCATCATTATCCCGTGCAATGTGCCTGGATTCGGCCAAAGTGCTGCAAGCCATTGCCAGCAGGGTTGATGTGCAAGCGGGGCGACAAGTCATTCCCACGGAGGTTGGCCAGTTGGTATTTATATCTGCACGGACCCGAGTTGAGGCACTGCACGCTGCTTCAACCAAGTTTGGGAGCCCTTTCGTTGATTGCGTTGCAAGACACCACTTCAGTTCCGGCGCCTGTTACTGTGCCTAGCGATGCAACGAGGCACTGCGGACATGCACCTTTTGTTGCACAGACATTATGCCGTATGCAACACAACTTAGTGTCCAACCTGGGAGCTCGGACAGAGGACCATATGGCGGAATGCTTTGTGTTCAGACTCAGCTGCTGGACGTGCCTGGCGTTACTCCTCGGCGCCAGCAGCACAGGGGCAGGGGACGAAGCCGGATATCCCAGCATAAACCTCAACAAGTCGTTTCCTTCTCCTCTGACACCTGCAGTCCTGAACCTTAACGGCAGCGCACATCCCCTAGACCACGTGGACGCGTTGGCATGGATTGCAGCAGCGATGCGCCATACCGCACAGCAGCAGGCAGCGGCAGGGAAGCACACAGCAGTTTCGAGGCCCTGTAACCGCCGGTTTGGCCTTGGATTTGTAGAAGGCCTGAGGAGGCTTCGCGTGCGCGTTTGCACGCCACCAGGCGACCCCACCGACTCGCCTGGCATGGCTGTGCCCGTTCGTGGCAAGCCGAATCGTATTTTGCATATTAACTCGGACGATGAAGACGCTTCACTATCACGGGTCCTTTTGTCTGGAAGCACTGCTGGCATGCACGGCAGCCTGCAAGCCGGCTTGTACGGCAGGTACGTCTGCAAGGTGAACAGCAAACAAACGCACGGACATAACACAGTTTGCTACTTTGCTGTTGTAGTGCTGATTCTGCATCTTTAACACCTGCTGAGCCTACAGCAACAAGCACTGCCTGTGCCTGAACAGGGATACAGGCCGCACACTGCTGGATACAAGCATCGCGGTCTCGATGTCGCAGGCCAGCGCACCATCAGCACATGGAGCAGGCAGGGGTGTGACAAGTGGCACAGGACCGTGGGCCATGAGCGGCGCAGTGGACAGCCACAAGCACAGCTCCGTGGATTGTTACATGCAGCAGGCCCGCGTAAACCCGTCCCGCGTTGCTGCGTGCCTCAGCCGGAACCTCATCCTTGACAGCTGCGGCTTCTTCAAGCGGCAGCGGAAAGGGTGAGCGAGGATCACCTTATCCGCCTGCATTTCACTGGCCTGCACAAGTTCAAGCGTGGCCACGTTGCACACACCCTGCGCTCCTACAGCGCGCCCCTCGCCCGTTCGGCCGGTGCTCTCTGCGGCTGAGGCCAGCACACCCACACCCACCCACACCCACACACAACGCCTGCAAAACCACGCCACCCACATGTGCATGGCTATCTCGTATCTCTAGGCATCTGCCGTGCTTCTTTGGCTTGCTGGCAGGTATGAGCGGCGGTTCCCGGGCCCTGAGCCGGGCTCCGTGCGGCTCGCATGCGAGCTGAACCCACAGCTGAGAGGCATGCACGGCACGAAAGCCACCGCGATGGGATGGCTCACCATTCACAACAAGGTCTGGTGGGAGGAAGCTGCCCAGGTGCGAAGACGCTGTTGAAGTTGAGGCCCGAGGAACTGGATGCACGCATGCTCAATCACCCATGCGTCACTGCTTGCAGTACACATTTCTGCTGCCTGCTGCTCACAAACCATGGCCACCCATGTGGGCAAGCATGCCATGGGTTGATGGCATGCTTGCCCACATGGTGCATCAGCAACAGTCCTGTCACGTGCAGCCCTGCGCATTTGTGCCTGCGTACGGCTTGCAATGCACTGCTGCAGGACAGTGCATATGCCGCAGCTTCCACTTTACGGAACGCGGCAGCTCACGCTCCCTACGGGCTTGCATTGACCATGCTTGGTGGGCATGAACAGTGCCCTACATGCGTCCAAGGATGACACCGGCGTGGGCTTGCCTGCATTTTCCTGCTGTCCTGTCGTGCTGGTTTGCGTGCAGGGGGGCGCATACGCCGAGGTGGCGTCCTCATGTGCGCCGGGCAGCGGCCTGGTGGTGGAGACGCCCACGCTGTTCCTCATGCGCGACCGCCACTCCAACTACGCGCACGACATCGAGGCGCTGTCCATGACCTTCACCGCGCTGGCGGCACTGGACCTACCGGAGGTCAAGGAGGGGGGCATACAGGTAGGGGGGGG
>BDDA01000198.1:117518-131827 GCA_001662385.1 Chlamydomonas asymmetrica | reverse complement strand
GGTGTGGGCAGGCGGTGTGGGTGTGGGCGTGTAGACGGTGTGGTGTGGGTGCCGCTGGAGTGAGGTATGCCATACACGTGCGCGGCTGAGCGGTCAGGCTGAGCGGCTGGCTGCGGGTATGGTAGCGCGCCGCGGCGCTTACCCGACTGAGCGTGAGCGCCATGGGGTTAGCCGCCAGCGGCAGGGTGACCACCGTGTTGCCCCGGAAAACGATAACGAACAGGTACTTTTGTGGGCGCCCCTTGCTGAGGTTGTGGAGCAGCGCTGCAAGTTGCGACACACGGTAGCTCTGCCCATCTGCGGCATACACTTGGAAGTCCTTTTCAAGGTTGTCGCTGCATAACGCAGAGTGCACACGCCTCAACAATGAGCCCTTATCGTTGGCAGCAGGTGTAAGAACCGTGCTGCACCGTGTGATTGCCTGTTGGTCAGGCTGCTTAAACGCCTGGGCTTACTTATGCTGTGGACTCCAGCAACACCTCACCACCCAGCGCTCACCTGAACAGCAATTGGAGGTCCTCCTCTTTTGACACCCGTGCAAAGCCAGGCTCAGAGCACTCCTTGAGGACCTCCACGCTGTCTTGTGTCGCCTGCGCAACACGCACGCCGCAGGCACAGTGTTATACCTTTGGCAGGAGTATGGTGAAGTCTACAAGAAAGAGAAAGTAGATACACAAGAAAGTGCATACCGCACAGGTCCTGGCGAGCAGCAGCATTGCAGTGACAATAAGCCTTGTCACGATGTGCTTCTGCTCCACAACTGCCGTGCCCCAGGGACCTGCCACAGGCTGAGCATAGGCCGTATGCAGCATCGTGAACGCGTGCTATCTGAGGTTCTCCATGCGCTGGTCGCTGTTTGGTGCTGAGCGATGTCCACCGAGCTGTCCGTGAGGTGCTTGCGCCATGCATCAGACGTCAGCCGTCGCGTATGCTTCATAAACTGCCCAAGAGGAAGAACAGTAGGATAGTGTGGATCCTGGTCGCCCCTGTCCAGCTGTCAACGGCATAGCACAAAGCACAGCATGGGCAGTGACTGCTGCTTACTTTGTGCACCATACACTGCTTTGTTCAAACGCACAAAACTCTGCCCAGGCGTGCACACATTTTATTCGACGCACTGGAGGTGCAGTTCAGCAACTTGAATTATATAAAATGTATTGGATTGGAGAGCGCGGTGGTACTACCAGCATCCTGTATCCTTCGCAAACGCAGCTGCGAAGCCATTCCACAAAAGACACCAATTGCAGCCTGTGAGCAGAAAGTTTTCTTCAACACCACCACCGTCTGCATTTATCACACGCTCTCGCACCTATACTCTTGACACCCTTTGCCCAAACCCCCGAAACCATCGGCTAAACCTGAGAAGACAGGAGCAGCGCAGGCAGCTCGTGCACCTGTTGAGATGGAGCCGTGTGGCGGTCTTCTGGTGCACTGATGCCCGCCCAGCAGCGGCCTTTCGGCATGCTGCGTGTGGCACAGCCCCAGAGTGCACGCGCTTCTGGCACAAGCCTTGCGTCAACTCCTCCGAGTCCCACACAGCTACTCAGTAGCACTTCCAGCAGCCTCTCAGAGATATTTACCCTTGATTCACGTGTTTCACGGGTGCAATCGCCTTCAAGGTTTCCATGTTTAATTGTTGCAGCCTTGGCGCTCGTGTTGGGCATTTTGTACAGCCTGGGTGCGGTTACCAAGTGGGCCAACGATGACAGCAGCAGGGAAGAATTTGTGAGCCAACTTGGAAAGAATCTTTCAGCACCATGTGGTCAGCTTCTGCGGGCACAATCATGCGCACACCGCGCCAGCGTCAACGAATGGACCGCCAACAAGACGACGCAGCTCGCATTCACAGAGCACTTTGGATTGCTTGGCGCCCACGGAATACTGTGCTTTGACATCGACGTCTTCTTAACGAGTGAAGGTAAGGGCCCTGCCTGTGGGTTTTGTCTGTCACTGTTGTCATAGGCAAGGCACGGCGTGTCAACGTGCCCTTATGACAGACGCACCTTGCTGGTGCTGCACAGCAGAGGTGCAATGTGAACGCACATCTTCCTTTACTCAACGCAAGTGCCTATGGCCACGCACTCGTTTGCGGCACTAGCCTGGTTTATGTCGTAAGCAGCACCGGGGATGACAGCACCTTGTGAGGTTCCAGCCAGATACTGCCTGCTGCTCTTGCTCATGTATGCCACGATGCCCCTTATAACTCTGACCTATACAGAGCTGAACGCAAGTTTACCGCACTGCTGCTCTGCATACTTCCCTGCTTTGGTTCCACGGGCATGTCCCGCACGCGGTTGCTATTGGCCCCGTGCCATGCCAAAGTGTGACGAACAACATATGCTGCAAGGTGTATAGGTGTCTGATGCACTCCGCATGCGGTGTTTCAGTGTGTGCGATGTGCCTTCATTGTGGGAGCGTGCGCAGGCGCGCTGCACGTGGGGTACCCGCCCGACGTGGTCGCCGCTGTCATGGCCTTTGTACAGCATCGCACCGCCGCTGGCGCGCATGTACCAGCCGACCTGGCAGCTGCCACCGACATCACCCACGTGTCAGCCACGCACCTGCGCGCCGCACGCCTGCTTAGCCGGCACCCGCCGCTCAGGGACGTACTGGCTGCGTTTGCCGTCGCCGTTGCGCTGCACAAACGTAAGCTGCCCCCTGGCTCAGTCCCTCGACTGTTCATAGAGCTGAAAGGTAACGCATTTAGCATATCGGGGCTGGCGCGTCTGCGCCGCATGGCGGCGGACGCGTGGGTTTCGGAGCACGTCGGCACGTGGTTTCCCCCGCACCTGCCAGGGGACACAGCAGAAAAGCTCATCAAGCAGGTGACCCACATCGCCTCACCCAGCGAGCTGGAGGCAGCCGCCTCCTCCTCCTCCTCCTCGTCGCTGCCGATGCAGTGGCAGCAGGAGGCCCCGCAGCAGCGCCACCAGCTGCACCACGCGCCCCGCGCAGGCCGCCTGTTCGCGTGGACGTGGCTCACCTCACGCGTATTGCGGCAGCACCAGGACAGTGAAGGGCCGGCAGGCCCTGACGGGGTTCACAGCGCCGGCCGTCAACACACATTCGACGCTGTCTCTAGTCATCCTCACCGAAATGGTGATAGTACCAAGGGCCACTCACGCGATGTCAGGCCTGGGGGTAGCGGCGTGAACCCTACTGTCACCGGCAGCTTGAAAATGCTTGAACAACGCCCTGAGGCGATGACGGCGGCTGGGCTGGGGGCCAACAGCCGCAGATCCCGGCGTGTGGCAGCGCAGGCAAGCGAGCTTGACGCTGAGGCAGGCCGGGACGGCGGCGGAGGCTCCGCTGGCGCTGCGAGCCGTGACGGCTGGCTGCGCCGTACCTGGAGCAGAGCGCTACGGCAGCAGCATACGCTGGGGGCGGCAGGCGCCAGGAGCGGCAGCAGCAGCGCTGGTGGTGGTGACCTTGCCCACAGCAAAGCCAGCAGCGCCCCTGGCGGCATCAAGGCTGGGGCGGTGCATGCGGGGGTCAGCGGCCACCACCGGCAGCAGGGCCACCACGGTTATGGCGATGCCGCCAGCAAGGTCAGTGCCGCAATGCAGGCCTCAGCGCAGGCCTCTGCGGCGCAGCAGTGGGTGCCGCGCATCCTGGCGGTGCGGGCGCTGCCGGACTCGGCCGTGGCCGCCAACGGCTCGCGCGTGCCGCTGGCGCTGGACATCACGCCCTTCGACCTGTGGGGCTTTGATGTCTTCGGCCCCTCCATAAAGTGAGTGCGCTCTGTGTGCCTTGCCTTGCCTTGCCTTGCCTGCGCACTCCCCTCAAAGCCCAACCGAGCGCAGCGCGTGCACAGGAATGTGCAGGCCCAACGCACGGGATGGTGCACAAAGCAAAGCTGGTGCGTTGTGCGTGCAAACAGTGTGTTGCTGCAACTGCCGCGATCAGCGCTTTGCACCGTGCACAGCGCTGCAATCGCTCCTGCGCGCTCGCTGCGCCTCGGACTCGTTCAGCAGCTGCCGAAGCACCTGCACACTGCGGGCAGCCGCAGCCATGACGGACTCGTGGCTTTCTTCGCCCCTTCACTGCTTGCGTGCAGGCAAAGCGACGCTCTGCTGGCGCGCGTGCAGGCGGCGGGCCGACCCGTGGCCGTCTGGACGCTCGACTCTGACGCAGACATTGACAAGGCCCTCAAGCATGGGTTCAATTTCCTGATTTCAAACACGCCGCTGCAACTGCACACGCGGCTTACCACCAAGTGGCGGGAGGAGTGCTTGCAACCCACTACTGCACGATGAACGAATCGTATAGCAGCTTACGGTATGCTTACCCATGCATGCCAAGTTGTTAACCCACCTGGCATGCATGGGCAAGCATAGGTGTGGGCACGCGCTGCTTCAGGCCGGGCCTGCTCCACATGCTGCCTGCCGAGCCGCTTGTGTGCTGCCCGCCTACCTAGCTACGTAGCTAGAGCCAAGGGCCCCACACGCATCGCCACCTGGCAGAACAAATCCGTGATGCCAGGCGCCGATGTCCGTGGGGGTTCTCTTGGCACCCTAACATTCGTAACAATGTAGTGCCTGGTCAACGTTTGGCACGCACATTGACGCGTGCCTGTGTTGTTGTTGTAAGGTCGCTGATGCACGATTGTCGATGCACACTCTCTGTTTCGGTGCTGTTTGATGCACGCTCTCCTTACTTGTTTCTTCATGCCGCCTTACTACTCTCGTGTGGTTACTGAAGCCATGGGGGTTACTAATGCCATGGGGGTTACTAATGCCACTTATGTGTTTCGCTAATCCTCAACTCGTGGTCCTAGCGATGTGGCTTGCCGCGTATCAGGCAACTCGAGGAAGGCTGGCGCCTCTCCTTTCCTCTCTTTCTTCTTCATGATCCAGCGGTGTTGGGCCCGGTGCCATCAACCCTTCGGGTGCCGTAGTGCCTGCGGTGTATGCTTGTATGAACAAGCCGAGCCATGTACAGTCATGGTGGACCGAGTTACCTAACCTGTACGTACATACGGTCACCTATGCGCATCACCACGCGCGGTGGAACGCCAGCCGTCATCACTGCAGTGCGTGTGTGTGATAGACTGAGAACGTCTGCAGGCCATCACAGGCGCATGCAAGGGGGGGCAGCAGCGGCTGATGGTGCAGCCGGGCGGCAAGGCACATCCCCTTCACCTTGCCGCGTCCAGGCGCTTGCAAGCTCTGTGTGTGTGCAGTGTGCACCGCGCATGCGTACGGTGGGCTGCATGCGTACGGTAACCTACCCCCTAGCGCCTAGCACAAAGTGCAGCGGGCTGGAGACCTCCATCGCGAGTGCCATGCAGACGCTGCGAAAGCGCACGCGGCTTGCTAGTACGGGTGGCAGCAAGCTTGGCCTGGCGGCGCCTCATCAGACATTTGCCAGTACTACTCCACCCAGCTGGTGCGGCCCACCCCGCTGAGCACTGCTGCCCGGTGGCTCACAGAGGCGCCTGGCTGACTCAGCCGGACAGCACGTAGCGCACCCGCTGCCACTGCATGCCGCTGCCATTTCCCACACAGAGCGCTTTTACAGCAGAGCGTTTTTACTAAACGCATGCGGCTATTGCGTGCGTTGTGTGTGGAATAGTGGACGGCGAAAATCCCTGCGCATCGCATTGAACAGGTTCCCCATTGTATTGTGTTTAAAGGTTGGTTCGGAAGGGCGGCATCGATTTGCCGCTGTTGTTGGTTGTATTGATGGAATGATGGTACAGCAGGTTAGCTGACATGAGTGTGTATGATTCCTCCAGCAGCGCACGTGCAGGCATTAACGAACAGCAGCAAGTGTCAACCGACTGCGGCGCGTTGTGTTGCGTACGCACATGCAAGCGCATCACTCAAAAATAGGCCCGGCAACTAAGCCATGTAAGTATGTAACCGCCACTCGTGGTCGTGTCCTGCTGCCATAGGCCCCGTATTCGGCCCTGCATGCGCTGCGCTGTGCTGTGCCGTTGTGATGCCTTCACGCTGCGTTGAGCTGAGCGGGTTACATTACAGCAGCGGCACAGCCGCCACGCCGCGCAGCAGGATGACGCAGTCGTTATAGTCCTGCAGGGGCACGCAGTACACGGCGCCAGCAGCAGAGTGGGTAAGGGATTGAATTGAGCGGGGCTGTGCCTGGCAATTCGTGTTGGCATGCAGCAGCAGCAGCAGCAGCAGCGCAGCCGCAGTAGATATACGACTATTTTCATTCCTCTCGACACCAACCACTCCACACACATATTGTAGATGCAGTGCCCAAGCAAGCTTGCGTGTTGGCTGCTGAGTGTACACCCAAGGCATCAACCCTGTTCTAGAATGTTTGAGGGCCTGCGCCACCACTCCCAGCTGTCGCCACCACCGTCACGGTGCAGCTACTATCGTTCCCTCTGCACCCACCTTGGCAGAGGGTCCCTCGGGGTGGTCAGGCAGGCCATTGGGGCGGTCCTCAAACGACACCAGGATGTCGGTGCCCTGGTACAGGAACTTGGCGTGCGCAAGGCCGTCGTTGGTGCCCGCGTTAGCGCCGCCCGTCTGCCACACCCACTTGGGCGCGCCGCTGATGTCGGACGTCTCGTACACGTCGATGCCAAACACGACCTCAGCGACCAGGGGGTTGAGGGTGGGGTTGAGCTTGCCCAGGTTCTTGGTGAAGCCGGCGTTGTAGTTGGTCACGAAGGCGCCCTGGTCGTTGGTGATGTACGTCTGCAGGCCATGCCATGCGTGCATGCAAGGGCACAATGGCGGTAACGTGCCAGCAGAGATACATGGCAGCGAACTGCACAAGGCGCCCCCCAGGGTGCAAGCATGCAGCCAGCGATTGGAGGAGCATCAGGGGGGCAGTGCATGGTTGCGCTTGCATGCACTGTGTTACCAAGAACCAGCGTTACGCACAAGCATTGCATGCAACTGCTGCCTGTGGGGTGCAGCTTATTGCAAGACCGCAGGTGAATGAAGCTGGGTGAAGGTGGCCTCCGACAGATTGATACAGCGGGCTGGAATGCCCTGAGCGCGTCATGGCCACCAGCTAATACATGCAGACCTGTGTCATGCCACGTTACTCACCTTGGGGCCAAACGCAACGGGGAGCTTGCTGGTCTGAACCTGGTACCAGATCTTGTGCGTGTAGACCGCATTTGCCGACTGCACCGTGATGTACACGTCACCCACGGGGCCCAGAGCGGTGAGCGTGCCGACGAATGGGATGGTTGCGCTCGCAGGTGCCACCAGCAGAGCCAGCGCCACCACCGCCAGAGCGAGGTACGATGCTGCGTTCATCCTTGCGGACGGTTTCGTGAGTCGTCAACCTGTTCAGAGGAGGGAACAAACATGAGCACGAATTATGTTCAAGGTGGAGACTGTGAGGCAGCAGGCGTTGGGGTAAGCTCTTTACTGCCCTTGTCGTTTATGTGCGTGTGTGTGTTTTGGTTGAAGCAACCTGCGGGTTGTCTGAGCTGGACTGTTCAGGTCAGTGCGAGTTATCACTGGCCCTCAAGGAAGTGATGCAGCATATGTGGTGAGCGGTGTGATAGTTATATTCGCTATCCATTCACCAGTGCTTGTGGAAATTGCAGGCGTGGGCGCAGCGCAAACTTACTGGGGTGCAGGGCAGTAGCTTGCTTGGCGTGGACGAGTGAACCTCAGGCCTGAACCTTGCGGTCAAGCTTTCGGGAGCTGGGTGGGGCGATGGCGACCTGCGTTTCGTGGCCTTATATAGCCTTGCGGATGTTGTCTTCCAGGGCGTTGGTATCTCTTACCGTTGATTTGTTGCTCGTCGTACCGCGCGGATCAAACAGGACCAAACAGGACCAAACAGCAGGAGTCTACTTTCATCGCGCGCGAGCTGGAACTCGACCAGGAAGGGCGTAATCGTGGTATCATTTTGCTGAGATTACCATGCCTTGAGCCCGCAGGGTGCCTGGGTTAGGTACCGGTATTGCTGCCGAGAATGAGTCAAGGGTTGTGGACTTCCACACACATGCAGCTGTGACACCGCGGCTGAAAGTGGCTGCGAATACTTGTGGTCGTGCGGATACCTCAAGGCGCACGTTCGTGCGCAACTAAAACAGTTTGGCAGCGCCCGGCGGGTGGAATGAGACTTGGAGTGTTTCTTGTGGCTGGCGCCGTTTTTGGCATGCTGTGTGAGTGGTGTGGCGAGTGTTTTACACTGCTGAGGTGTCCTGGATCGAGGTAAGAAGGATATTGAAGCAAGGTTGAGCAATATAACATGAGCACACTGTGCTTTCAGGCAGCACACACACCTGCACCAACACGGGATGGGAGCATGGCAACGCGAACATGGCAACGCGAACAGATTTATGCAAACCGTGAGGACCACTCCGTTGCTTCTTATTTGTTTGCTTGCTTTTGACTTGAACTTGTCTGAGGGAGGCGATACGTCTGACATCGTTGCACCCAACACCTTCTCAGGCCTTGCCTATGTTGCGGCGCATGTCCTGCACATCCCTGTTGGACAGCGCTGGGCGTGCCAGCAGGCGGTGTCGACAAAGCGCATCAGCAATGCGCAGCAACACAGAAGGCCAGTAGGTGACGTTCACGGCAGGCTGCTCGCTGCTGCCTCGTCGCTCATCACACGCACTATTACATACATACTGGCTGGCGAGGATGAGGCGCACGCAGGCAGCGTTGGGATGTATTCCAAAACGCTCAGAAGCATGGGGATAGCAATCAGGGGCTTGGTGCCACACCGGCGCGCAGTCATGCAGGGGCGGGTGCGGTGGTTGACTGGTTTCAGCCTGAAAACGCATGAGCGAGCGAGATGTTGGCAAGGCCTGCTTGTTGCGTATGTGTTGTATAAGGCATCCCTGTGGGGCCAGGGAGGGAGTGATGGTGAGGGAGTGTCTGTTGTGTCACCTGTGTGGGGAGATGATGCATGCGCGGATAGGAGCTCCACCACGTGTGGAGCATACAAGAGTGCACACGACAACATGGCCGACCAAGCCAGCAGGAACGCCTGCCAGTGCCAGCGAAAACAAAACCTGACAGCTCCTCTCCAGCAAACGCGCATTGCAAAAGCGATTAGCGCAGCTCTCAAGGCGTCACGCTGGCTGTAGGAGCACTTGAATCAAATGGACAGTGCAGTTTACCGTATGCGTTCGTCATCGCACCAGGCCTGAAGCACGGCCCCAGGCATGCTTCGACACGGCTAAGAAATCCAGTTGCATGAATATGAAATACATATACGAGCTCAAGCACAGTACAAGTTGCACGTCACCATGAGGACGCTTTATGGCCCTCGTTCCCCGCCTGAGGTGGGCGTGCCCCCCACTGCACTGCATGCGTCCACGGCTTCCCGTACCGCCTTCCATTGCAGCACAGGCGCCAGCTGCGGGTCAAGCCGTACCGCCTGCTGCAGCAGTTGCACCGCCTCCGTACTGCGTCCATCCTGGAGCTCCAACAGCCCAGCGGCCTGCAGGCAGCAGCAGTACAGCACAGCACGTGTGCGTCTGCCTATGCATGCATGTGTGCATGTGCATGTGCGTGTGTGTCCTCTTGTGTGTGTGCGTGTGTGTGTGTGCGCTGCTTGCGTGTGCGTATGCGTGTGCGTGTGCCATGGAGAGTTGTTTGCATCGCATGGCTACCGCGTTGGACTTGCTGGCGAACATGACATTGAGCAGAATATAACCGGAGAGGCTCACTGAACCTCAGCGGGCATTCCAGGGCTGCATGCTGTTCATCATGCCACTGGAGCTATTGAGCACGCTGCACCCCTCCGCACCTACCTGTGTGATTTGCGCGTTGCTGGGGTTGGCCAGCAGCGCGCGCTGCAGCACACTGCGGGCCGCCTGGCGTGCAAGCGCGTCGCCGGTGCCCCTCCAGCGACTCTTCTGCATCTGCAACGTGGTAGTAGTAGGTAAGGGGCGAGGGTGCAGAGATAATGGTGGTTCAGACTTGGGCGGCCAGGTCGAGGGTTGAGCACTTGAGTCGCGGTTCCGGGGCCAGAGGCGGCCATGCAGGGCGAGTGTGATGCCGCGTGACAGCGTCAGGCCAGCCAGCTTACTGTCGAGGCATCACAGGTGCTTCATGGTGCTAACACTCTAAGAAGAAAACTCCGCTGTTCGGTTTCGCTGGTCTCGACTTGGGCGTCGGGTCACCTCCCCTCCCCCACGAGACACTGTCCTGCCATGTCATGTTCACTCAACCAGATACGGCTTCATCGTGCACAGGACTTCAACAGCATGCACTGGGCTTTGTGGTTTTGCTCTTTGCCTCGGTGAAACCATGAGGCCCGGCCGGGGCCCGGCCCAAAACGAATTGCTACGCACACGCGGCGTGTGCGGACAAATGAAGATCAGAATGCAAGTCAGCCTGGCACAAATGGCTTGTGGTTGGCACACCCAGGCTCCTCAACACAAGCGCACCTGGGCGTAGCTGATCCAGGCCTTGGGGTGGGTTGGCTGCCGAGTCAGGAGCGACTCAAACACGGCACCAGCACGCTCATAGTCCCGCTTTCGTGCTAGCTCCAACGCCTTGTCATACGTTGCTTCTCCTATAGCACCGCTAGTGCTAGCTTGGCCAATTACGGTGCTCGTTGTAAACCTGATGGCGGAGTCAGTGGCCATTGGACGTGAGCCTAAAGGTTAAACTGGGTGAGGTCGAGGATGATGTGGCTAGGTGGGTGCACAGCTAGCATAGCAGCAACCGTTACCAAGCTTAGTGTTTGGTGATAGGCAGGGATGTGCCAAGCTCACCGACGCCAATGCAGTGCAAGGCACAGTGCACGGTAAGGCTAAGCACAAGGGCCGCACGGTGCGGCTAAGCACTAATGGTTGGCCTGCCACCTAAAGGTGGCAGAGAATATACAGGTTGCGCAAGTTTTTGGGCTAATTCGGCTATCTCCCAGGTGGTGGACGATACAGGACAGGTTTTGGTGTCGGGCCCGAGGTTTTTGCGGCACCGCGCACGCTGCAGGACGCGAGAGTCGTGCTTCTTTAAATGTATGTATGAGCAGATCGCGCTCGACAGAATGCACGCGGCGGGAGGTGAAATGATGCAGAAACGGCGACGGGGACAGCGGGCAAAAGGGCCAAACCAGGTGTACTACTGGCTCCCGGCACAGGCTTCCGCACTGGTCTGAGGGCCGTATGAGCGCCATTGCCAGCTTCCCAGCGTTATATCCAAGTGTTGTTCCCGCGCACAGTTCTTCAAAGTGACTGTTTGGCGTGTCTGCAGTGCTGTGCCAACAAGCCAACTGCTGGCACCACCATCATCAGTGTCACTGGGCTGTGTTGGGCTTTGGGTGATCGCCCAGTACCTACCAGTCCCACCAAGTTTACCAGTCCACAAGTTTCACAAATCCTAGTACAGAGCGGTTGCTCTCTGTCGGCCTGGTGTCGATGGTCAAGCAAACAAACGGAAAGTTTCACTCCCGCCAGTTCATTCCCAGTTTTGCCAGTTCACCAAGCCACTTCCAGTTGTACAAACCAGTCCCAGTGACAGTATGTCTGTGTTGTGTCACCGTGTCAGTGGTATATCGCTTGCAAGTTCACCACTGGTGCTAATGCAGGTTTTGGGCAGAACTCGTCAGTGCCAGTGTTCTACGGCTCTTGAGCCAGTCCACTGCACCTTGTGTGCTTTGCCTGTGCCACTTCTTAACCTCTGCAACAGCTGCACCACAACTAGCATGTGTGAGCAAGCGTGCTGCGAACGCTCAGCGCGCACGGCCCGTCGGGGGGGTCCACCCAATTCACTGAATCAGTTCACACCCGGGGCTTGCAAGCAGCCCCATACTCATTTTGCATCGGTGGCAGGCCTGATGTCGCGTAGCGAGAGGTTTAGGTATTGCCTGCAATCCAGGTTCGTCTAAGCTTCGCATGCATTCTTCTGGGCAGGTCTCCCACGTCAATAGGAGAGAATGGTCGGATGCTCTACTCGATTTTGGCCAACCTTTTTGGCCACGGGTAAGTACACACCCAAACCGCTCTTTCAACACCACGACCAGTTCAACAGAAAATGCTTGGCGGCTGCCCACCTACACCTGCCTCCAGTGTCTTACACCTTAGGTGTTGACGATCCACTCGTAGCTTGCGCGCAGTTTGGCGGTCAAGAAAGCTCGCTGGACACTACCCTTCCTATGAGTCATCAAGTCGGCACTCACGGCAGCAATAGCCAGCCGTGCAACACCCTTGTCTTGCGCCTAAACTCTAAAGTGAGGAGCCTGAGGGTGGCCCAGCGGGGGACTGTCACATGCGTGCAGCCGCACGGCAGGCAATCAGGCATGCATGTGCATGCACAGGCGCTGTTTAGGTACAAAATGTGCATTACCGTATGCGTGCTATGCGCAGTGCATACATCGAGGTCACTTTGTGCATGTGCTGGGCAAGGTGCAGCTAACTGGCGCGTACGCAGGCAACGGCGCATTCCCATCACATGGCGGGCGCAGCGCCGCGCAGCGGGCGGGGGAGGGTGCGGGGAGGGTCAACGCAACCGTGGAACGCGTTAACGCACTGTCACACGGCACGGGCGCAACCCGCAGCAGCACCCAGCCTCCACTCTACGCTGCTGCATTGCTAGCCTGCTACATATGTATTGCTGGCTGGCTGGCTGGGTGCAGCATTGCAGGTCACATGCTGCCAGGCAGGCGGTTGAGGGATAGGACGTGGTGGTGTCTGGGGCAGGCAGGGGCAGGGATGTCCATCAAAGCCACTGCCAGTGAGCTGTGGTGCCACTGGTGGCAGCTGCGGCGCCTGACAGCGCATCGCAGCATTATGTACTGGGTGGGTGCGTCACCCCGCCGCTGGCGCACTGCGGCGCTACCGTACGCGTGAGCGACCTGGTGGTCGCCGGCTGGCTGCGCTGCCTACTTCTCCTTGAGCTCAGCCAGCAGTTGCGCAAGCTTGGACTGCGCAAGGCGCACGGGCAGGCAGCGCGGCACAGCACGGTCAGCGCACAGTCAGCGCATGGTCAGAGGCCCATAGTGAGGTGGCATACGTGCGGACCCCAACCCGCATCAATCAGCGCACGCCCCAGCACGCACGCCTGTGGAAGCGACCTCACACCGCCCTGCAATGCGCTGCTGTGTGCGCAACGGGCTGGCTGGCGGCCTGCACGCTGCAGTGCCCCAACACACCCCACTGCCACGCTGTGCGTCAGTGCGCGTGCGTCCCAGCAGGCGGTGAACTGCAAGCATGGCAACCAACATATGGTATGACATCCACACGTGGATCAACCCAAGCGGCAAGAATTCAGACCAGCTTGCCCTCGTGCCCTTGCTGCTGCTGCTTGCTGCTTGCCTGGCCGTGAACCTTGCGCATGTATGTATGCGACCCTCGGCGCCGCTGGCCTGGGTGAGGGCGGATAAGCGCCAATAAAGGGCCATGCGTGAGGGCCATGCAAGCTTTCGCCGCTTCAAGTTCGCCGCTTCGTGTTATACGTTGCCCCCCCCACACACACACACACACACCTGCAAGGGTTCCCCGGTGAGCGCCCTGACGGCACGCAGCGCACGCTCCTCAAGCGCGGCCTGAGAGGACTGCCTGCGCAGCACCACAGCAGCACACAGCGCAGCAGCGCACAGCAGGGAGAGGTAAGAGCCATGCAGCAGCAGCAGCAGCAGCAGCAGCAGCAGTAGCAGCAGCTGGCGTGGAGTTCCGGGCGCTGCTGCAGCAGCCGTCGTGTGTCACCCTGGTACCGACAAGGTTGACAACATGTCTTGCTGAAGCACTAGTGCATATGCCGTGGATTGGTTGCCACAAGCCGACTGCATCTGCTGGGACAGCGCTTGGACCCTGCCTGCCTGCCTGCCGGCCGGCGCAACGCACGCATGCACGCTGACTGGCTGGCTGGCTGGGTTGCTTGCTGCGCCTTGCGTGTCAGCCGGCAGGGTGCGGAACACGGCCTCACCTGCCCAGGATCTCTGGCTCCAGGTGGATCTCATCTGGGTCGTCGCTGTTGAAGTTGGCCACCCTGACCAGGCAGGAGGGAGAGCACCGGAGCGAATGCGCAATGGCAGGAGGACTGACTGGTTAGCACCCGCTGTGAATGGTCACATAGCTACTTAGCTAGCCACCCACATGTCCAGCTTCTGCATGCCAGGTTCAGTGAGGTACCTCCAGCTGCTCTGGACTTGCACACATGCTGCAGTCAGGGTGGGAGGCGTGGTAGGCTGTGCATCGCAGGCTGGAGGCACGTCCGGTAATGCCAACTTGAGTGCGTATTGCGTGTCATGCCAGGGGCATATCGGCAGAGCGGTCCCAAATGGGGACCATGAGAGAAAAATAAAATTGCTCTGGCCTAAGTAGGGGAAGTGTACGGCGGTACTGCACGCCACACTTTGGCACTTACTTGGCGGTACCCTTCACCTGCGGCCCCTCCGCGCTTTCC
>BDDA01000198.1:93888-108238 GCA_001662385.1 Chlamydomonas asymmetrica | reverse complement strand
GCAACATGCTTGCCAGTGTCTTGTTCATCGCCGCCCCCCCCCCCCCAAACCACTGTGCACATGCATATGTCAGCCTGCTCCTTTGGCAAGGAAGGCGGTCATTGGCGGTCTCGACTGAGTTTGAGTACGTAATTACGGGTTTCCACTAATGCAAACACCCTCTCCAGTACCTGACCAGTACCCAACCATCACCATACAGTACCACCAGCTAGGGTGGAGAGGGTGCTGAGAGGAGATCGGGGATGGGGGGATGGGGGGAGGGCTTGGGGCAGTGGTGTGGTGCAGCACAGGCATGTTGCAGTGGGCGCAGCGGGATTGGGGCAATCTGGCAGGCGTTGGTGGACTGGGAGGTGAGGTGATGCCAGCAGCGTGCAGCGACCAGTGTGAGCCAGGATCAATCACAAGGGGTGCACAAGGGGTGCGCAATCACCCGCTCCAGTGTTGAAGCGTCGGCCTATGCCCCCGCGCCCCAGTGACCTCTTCAGCAATGATTGCGGTGGCCCGCAGCACGTGATGCTACAAATGCCGTTTCGCAGTCGTGAAGTTGGAGTCGCGATGGATATTGTCCCTGGCGCAAAATCCCTAAAGCGCACTAGGCGCAGCGCTGTCATGACCCTCAACCCTAAACGCTAAACGCTAAACGCTGAACCCACCAAACCAGTGCCAGTGCTGGCGAGATGCAACACCGCACGTTTGCGGCCACCTGAGAATGCTGCGAAAAGGTTAGGCCACGTCGTCGCCAATTGTACCCCTACGCTGGCGGCACCATGTTGCCCCATGTGGCTCAACCGGGGCACCTTGCAGCATGGCACCGCCCGCACAGGAGTGTGCGCTGCCTGCTGCAAGGTGCCCTGGTTGAACTGCAACGCGGTTCAGTACCTACAGACAGTCCTGAGTCAGCATGCGTGCAGGCCGGAACGCACCTGGCAGACTCGGACGACATCTTGTCCACGCCAGCCGCAGCCTCGCCGTCCTCGCCCGCACGCAACGTGCCCTGGCGCTGGCGCCGGCGACGCCACCACAGGAAGCCGAAGACGCTTGCTGCTGCCAGTGCCACACCTTCAAGGTGGCAGACAAGTTTAGCTCAAGTCAGTCAGACGCCACAGTCAGACGCTGTGGAAACAACACAGCCGTAGGCCGTAGGTTTTGAGTGGTTTTCTGTGAGCAACTGATGTGATCACGAACCCAGTCGATACACAAACAGTGGTGACACACCTGCCAGGACTGTGCCCAGGATAATGCCCAACTCGTTGGAGGGGCTGCTGCTTGCTTGCTTGCTTGCAGGAGGCAGGAGCGGCAAATTGCCGTACTGGGTCTGGTATTCGCGCAGACAGTTGACGGCCCTGCTCCTCAATTGCACAAACATACGCCCAGAGTCAAAGCGCAGGTATTCAGAACAAACAAGCAGGCACAAGTAAGAGTGTGTGTGCAGCATGCCAGAACAGGCTTTGCCAGCGCCTCACCCTTTCTCCATGGCACAAGAGGGAGGGATGAGGAAGTTCTGCACCTTTGTGACGTTTTGCAAGACAAACATGTACCCTGCTAAGGCATTTCCGTTGTTAGTGTCCACCGCTTCACGCATAAAGTCAATAATAAGGATTGAATGTTCGACGTCCCAGCAGCGTTGCGCGTATGTTTGGGTCCCGTTCCTGCACACCTCGTCCGTCAACACTCCAAAGCGCTGCACGCCAGGCCACGTCACTGGCCGGTTAGCTTGGTATTGCGCCAGAGTATTTGGGTCAAAATAAAACGCGTTCTCGAATGCCACAGGCGTTATCGATACGACGTTACGTACGAATAGCACCGAAGCCGAAGGACCTTGACCAGTTGTGGCACTTGCATCGGGCACAATTATATCCATGCCTGCAGGCAGGACGTTGGCATAGGTCTCAGTCCAAAGGCAGTTGAACACAAACGGTAACGGAACGGCAAACTCGGGCCTGCACAGGCGTCCACACCCGTTCGTTGCATGCCTCACGTCTAACACGATCGCTCCACACAAAAGTTGAATATCGACCTCAGCATAGACGCAACCCTATCTATGCTGCTGGGTCAAGCCGCAACAGCTGTGGGTTATGCTCAGTTAGGCCAAGATGGCGCACCTGGAGAGACAGAGTACAGCTGGGAACGAGCATTGAACAAGCAGATAGACTGGAGGGTGAGATTTCCATGCATCAAGCGTATGCGGCTCCGTATGAAGTTGAAGTCTACGAGTGGGCAATCTTCAACGTGCGTTGCTGTTCCAACCACCACTGCAGCTCGGTTTTGGATAGTGACGACGACGTTTGTAGGCCAGTGCTCATTACTCAACCTCAAATCAAGCTTCGGAGGAAGGAGAATGTTAGCAACCGTCACGTCAGCAAGGGCCTCTCGTAGCATTTCCACGCTGGTGACGGTGCGTGCTGCAACGTCCAGGTGCAACTGGCCAGCGACGTTGGGTGCCGTGAGCATCACCAAAACGAGTAGAGCAGCAAGAGCTTGCACACATCATTGCAACATTTCGGGCCTGCACCTTTTTGGCCGAAACCCTGGCAGGGAGCCAGCCCCCAAACAGTCACATATCGTGGAGCAGCAACGTGGGTGCAAAAGCGCAAGTGTCGACAAAAAGGACAGAACTTCAGGTCCTGACTTGAGAGTTGAGGGTAAACCGGAAGGCGAAACCTGCAAAATGCAACGATGAGTGCTGTGTGTTGCGATATGTTATGTAGGAAGAGGGCGGGTTCCATGTGCATTTGCAAAGCTGTACAGTTTGCCCCCAACACGACTATGGTTTGCCATTTGCCACCTGCAGCACCCCTAGCACCTGCAAACTTGCAAACTGCCAACAGACAGCGATGTTGGGAAGCAGTTAGGCAGCGGTGCAGTTCAACCAACTACGCAAACAGGCCGCCGTGGGCCACAGTGATGCTCCTTGCAGCTGCACACACGCACGAGCCCGAGGCATGTAGAACGGACCTATGTACACCCCGCACAAGTGAAGTACCGGCAGTGTGTGCACTCCTCCCCTTCAGTGCCCTGGCCTGGGTTGCAACTCACGCCAGCCAAAATCGCTGGGTTGCAATGGTGTTTTGGTAGCGTGGCCCAGCAAAAGCCTCCCAGAAATCCATACAGAAACAGTCTGGTGTCTTACAGGTCTCTCGGCGTACCTCAAGCCCAAATGCATGCGGTGCAAGTCACATGCGATGCGTGGCCCAGTGATAGAGCAAATTTTCGTCAACCATGCATGCAACGCTCAGCGCAAGCAGCTGCCGCCTGCAGGTACCAGTATCCAGAGCACCAGCTGGCGTGGAGCGCACACACACACTCATATACAGATGTTGTACCGCAACACGTTATTTGCCGTGAAACAAGCTCGCCATGCTGGGTGTGAGGGCGCAATCCCCTCCTTATCCAGGAGGCGCATACGGTACCAAGCAGACACCGGTACACAGCAGCGGTACTGGTGGGGCGCACAGGCGGAATACGGTAGCCACACGGTGCATTTGGAGCGAGGCATCCCAAAACGCAGGCGGCATCCTGACATCAGCGGTTACCGGTATTCACCTGCTGCTCTCACGTGAGGGCCCACCCATGAGCTACACCGTGCTGGTCGATAAGCCGCAGGCGGTCGTGCGCACGCACCCTTCTACGGGCGGTGCCTACCCGCCACCCTAGCGCACTACAATACCGCACCAAGAAGGAAGCACGGCAGCATCCGAATCAACGCGTCCTACCAACGCGTCTAAGCGCTGCCAAGAAGCGCGCACACGGTACGGTTCCACACATGCTGATATATGCGGCCTACCATATGCTCTCCGCGGGTAGCCCTCTGCCTGGCAGAGAGAGCCACAAACTGCTGCAGTAAGCTCTACGAGTTTATGCAGGTACAAGGATGCAGGTGATGGGGGCAGCCACGGCGGGCCACACCGCCGTAGCACTGATGCTGTCACGCGCACGCGCAAACATACAGAGCCAAGGAACCAAGGACGGGCGGGTACGCTAGTGACAGGCTCACACTTCCCCACGTTGCGCAATGCATGGTTTGTATCCTGGAATGGTGCATCTCCAGCACAGTGCGACGCAGTCACCCACGTCGCAGTGCTGCGCAGAGCACCTGTGTGTCAGTACAGAGCTATCCTAGGGCTAGGGCAGTCAGTACACCCTGTTCAGGACCGCCCCGTTGATGATTGTCGCCACCCAGAGCGCTCGTTACGCAAACGGCCACGACAGCTCACGTGCCTCAGCGCAAGCAAACAATAAACAAAATGATGTCGTGTAAGCAAAGTTGCGTTGTGCATCGCAAATCAGTGACAAAACAATACGCTTGTCATGCTACTATAACGCCGCTCACAAGCCTCTCATATCGTCGCTTCTCACCCTCTAATTCCTGTGCTTCAGCAGCTGGTGCCGATACACGGGGCATCCGCCAACACCAGCAACCGATCCGCTGCGTGTCGCCCCAGAGTCAAGTAGCCCACAGGGTACCGCACCGCACCGCCCAGCCTGCCGCCCAGCAGCACAGCTCAAGGCCCCGACCACGCCTGTTCGCCCTGGCCATCCTGGGTTTTCTTGACGCTGCATACCACTTGCTTCTGCACATTTTGCTGGCCTGAACAATGCAGATTTTAGCAATGCAGGCATGAACCATGCCTGTTATCAATCAAGCTATCAAGCGCTGGGGTGCAGGCCCGCTTCGTCCATGCCCTCCTCCTCGCCTCCTTCCTCCCGCGCTGCCTGCGCAGACGCTGCCGCCACCAGCGGGCCGGACACGGCGCCGCCTGCTGGGCGCTGCGCCTGCTGCGAGGCGCCGCCCGCCGCATCCGCCTCCTCCTGCTCGTCCTGGCGCTCCTCAGCGGTGGTGCCCAGCAGGGCGGAGGGCACGAACGCGCCCAGGCTAGGCCAGCGGCTCATGCCCTGACCCGACCCCCCCGCAGACCGCTGCTGCTGCCCGCCTGGCGGCGAGGATGCGCGCGGGGACGCCGCTGTCAGACGTGGCAGCTGCTGCGCCGCCGCTGCGCCCGTGACGGCCGCCGTCGGCCCTGCAGGTGCGGCCTGAGCAGGCGCAGCGCCGGAGCCGCCAGCAGCACCAGCAGGCGTTGCCTCCGCTGCGGTGGCCGCTGCTGCCGCCGCCGCCGCCGCCGCCGCTGCCTCTCGCGCCGTGTACTCTCGCTCCAGCGCAATGAACTCCGCCGCAAAGTGCTTGACCACCTGGATGCCCTCAAAGTTGAGCAGCTTGCGCGTCACCTGCACCACCGCACGCGTAACACACACGTCTGTCAGATGTTCACACCATAGGGAGATCTCTGTCATTCGAGCGAGCACACTACGCGAGTGAGGTACGCATCAGTACACAACTCTTCAGCTGATGGTGCGTTGTGACTGATGCTGATAGCACCCTGACCCCTACGCCTCATGCGTGCCACCCGCCAGCAACGCGGCCGACCGCACCCACCTGTATGTTGTTGTGCGCGTTGCCGAAGGCCGCGCCGCCCCAGCTGACGTCGATGCGCCGCCATGACAGCTCCTGTAGAGCGCACACGCAAAGGCATGATGGAGGGGGGGTGAGGCTTGATGCGTACCGTAACCACGGCTGATTATTCAGGCGCTATTATCGGGTAAGCGTCCAGCTCCTGGGTGCACATTGGCGCACGCTCAACAGGATGCAGTAAGACAACGCTTGGTCTCAGCACACCACAGTGCAGGAGTACATGCAATGCATCGGCCTGCTAGGAATGCTGTGTGCATTGCTGCACACTCAAGCTGAAGAAGCTACGGTTTTCTTTCATGCGCCAAGCACTCGCATGCGCCCATTAAGTTTTCACCGCCCCCACCTACCTGCAGGCGTTGGAGCATGACCTCCGCCTCCCTCACCGCCACCGCAGCAGCTGCGTCCGCCGCCTGCGCTGCCTCCGCAGCCTGCGCAGCAGCAGCAGCAGCTGCCGCAGCCCTGCTGGGCGAAGATGGCGCTGGTGCCGCTGGGGCTGGCGGCCCTGGCGCTGGTGTCAACGGCGAGGACAGCCATGCCAGCAGCGCCGCCACCGGCGCTGGCAGCGACGACGCAATTGAGGTAGAATTCGAACTTGGCGCCGTACCGGTTACTGCCGCCTGGCCCACCGGCTGCTGCAATTGCTGCTGCGCCACGCCTGCATCCGAGATGCGCCTGCGGGGGGAGCGCCAGCCGTCAAGCGCGCTGCCGCTGCCGCTGCCGCCGCCGCCGCTGGCGGTGTGTCGCGGGGATGAGCCGGCAAGCGCTGCCGCCGCTGAGCTGGCGGAGGTGCGGCTGATGGGCACGTCGTCAGGGCCGGTGGCGGACTCACGGCGGTACAGGGGCGGCGGCGACGCGCCGCGGCTGCCATGCCTGCGCCCCCCGCGACCACCTGCGCCCTCCTCGCCAGCACAGCCAAACGCCTGCAGCAAGGGGATCATGCACATGTGTATGGTCACCGCGCGGGATGCAAGATGCGGTTGCCTCGTTGGTGAACAGCCTCGGGTGGGCATGATTTTCACAGCGCTGGGGGTCCTGGCGCCAACACGCTCCTGCGCCACACCAGAGGACCACCTCACGAACCCACGCGTACAGCACTGCATTCCATGTACTGTGCTGTACATATGAGTCCGTGATGTGGTTCTCTGGTGTGGCGCAGGAGCGTGTTGGCGCCAAGACCGCAAGTGCTGGAGCAGCACCGCTTGAGGGCTGCTTCCTGGCTGGCTGGTGCTGGGGGCCAACGCACACCAATGCACAAGGAACCAGGGAAACAGCTGCTCCAGGACACACCAGCACGGCCGTTGGGCAAGCGCACGGCAGCACAATGCCTGATCAGCATGCAGCGCAGACGTGAGTACATGACGTACCGCAGCGAGTGGGTCCTGCAGCACCACTCCCTTGGCCAGCTTGACCTTGGCGGGCGGCAGGTGAGGCAGCTGGTGCAGGAAGCGCAGCGAGGAGTTGGCCCACCCCACCAGATGATCGCCGTCTGCGGTGGGGCGCACACGTTGGCATGGACCGACCAGCAGGGCGGTTACGGGTTTGGGATCAGGTTGTGAGCGGTTGCATTGCGTTGCACTGAAATTGCATCGCAGCACTTAGCGTGGACCAGGACAGTGAAATGCAGGCTTCGCCACCGTGCTGCAACATTCGCACACGCACTGTGGGTGAATACCGTGCGGGGTGGGCGCCTACCTAGGCACACACATCCCCGCCTACCTACCCACCCACCTGTGTTTCCCATCATCATGCATACGCACACTGCACGGCCCCACGGAAAGCATACTGCATGGCCTCACGGGAACCAACACTTCTAAACCCACCTGTGTTTGCGTACACGGTGCGGCTGGCAAAGGAGCGCAGCGCGGACATGAAGTACAGCCCGCGCGGCGCATCATCCTGCGTCATGGCGTACAGCAACGGCGGGCACACGGCCTCCTCGCCGCCCTCCGCCCCCTCGCCGCCACGCGCCCCGGGCGGCGGGGAGGGCTCGCGCGGGCGCTTGCTGCCGACCTGCTGCGCCGCGTCCAAGGACGGCAGCGTCTCGGTGGCCACGCCGTCTGCCAGGAAGAACTGGCGGCCGGTGCGCTTGAAGAGCAGCGACGCGGTGGGCACGGAGATGGCCTGCAGCACGTTGCCGACCGGCGCAGCCAGCGCCTTCGCCCAGCCGATGAACGGCACCTACGCCAGTGGGGGAGGGGGGGGACACAACCACGAGGACCATCAACTTGTGTTTGATGGCAACCTCATCTGCACTGGCCGCCCTCCGCACGCGTTTTGTGGGGCGTGTGCTTGTTGTGACTGCGCATGATGGCAACCGGGCCCAGACCCACCGTACCGGGTGCCTGAGTGTGAGTGCCAGAGTGAGTGTAAAAGTGGTTGACCGCACATGCAGCAACTTCCCATCTACTCTCCAGCCATGCGCAGCGCTCATATGGGCAACACTGCAGCGATGCGGTAGCAGCAACGCCAGCAGGGGCCATGTGGGTCATGCGGGGGTGCAGGCGCACAGCCTGTGCATGGCGACACACACACACGGGGCCGGGCATGCGCCGCCACGTGTTGCACCTCCCTGGCTCACCTCCGCTAGCCCGTCTGCGTCGCAGCCGCAGTGCGGGGTGGCCAGGCTTATGAAGTGGCAGGGCGTCAGCCCAGCGATCGTGCCGGACGTTGGGCAGTACAGCACGCCGATTGCGTACCGCACCTGCAGGCGGCAGCGGCACGCAGTGTCTGGACGTCAGCGGGAACAGGTACAGGAGCGATGCATCAAATCACAGAGAGTCGCTGAATTGTGTGCAGGATTGCAGTACATCCGTAATGGACTGCTAGGCTGTAACAACGATGCAGCGGTTGGCCAAACTGTATCGCCTCGCTAGCTCAGCGCAGCTAGATACGATTTGGGTCAGCATCTCGCTTGCACAGCCAGGCGCCAGTGTGGTCACGAGCTCTCGCTGAGGCGGCAGCGCTCACCAGCAGTCCCCCCATGGAGTGGCCCACCACGCTGATCCGCTCCAGGGAGGGGTACTGCGCAGCGACCGCGCGAATCTCGTCCGCCAGGCGCTGGCCGCACACGTCGATGCCGTCGTATGTTGCCAGGCGCGCGTTGACGCGGGAGGCGTGGATCACCGCGTGGGAGAAGGCCGGCTCCGGAACCGCGCTCTGCGGGGCCTGCTGGTTACGGAGCTGGCGCTTGCGTGTTGCCTCTGTCGCCAGCGCTGCCCTCAAGCGGTCCTTGATGACCTCCCAGTTATCGGGCGAGCCAAAGAGCCCGTTTGCAAGGATGATAAGGTGGGTCGGACCGCCAGTGCTGTGTACTGCTGTGCCCGAACCGCGTGCAGCAGCTGGAGCTGGAGCGGAACCTTGCTGGTTTCCCTGGTTTCGGAGGTGGAGCTGGTGGCTGTTGGAGGCTACTGCGGTCGCGTCACTCGTTGCTGCATGATGCGTTTGCGCGGCGCCACTGCCAGCTGCTATAGGGTCCTGGTGCCCCTCGCTGCCCTTGCTTCGCCCTGCAGCGTGTACAGGCGATGCACACAGACAGACATGCTTTGGGTAAGCCAGTGAAGTCGGCATAGCAGCGAAACGCATGCCAGGTAGAGCTTGCAGTTTTGCACTGACGATGCGTGTTCACACAAGGGTCAGCAGTGGTGACGGGCCTTCAGCAGAACAGGCAGAACAGGCAGCACACTGTCAGAGGTGAAACCTGGGTGTGTGCACCCTATTCAGTCAGAAAGAAACCTGGAAAACATATGCACATGTTCGACCAGTGCTTTACCCGAGCCCTGGAAGCCAGCTTGCAGCAAGCCCGTGCCACAACCACTGCAGTACTGCACGCACCTCGATGCATCTGCCGCACCAGCAACGCACACGCCTCTGCCATGCGGCCTAGGGCACCTGCAGGAGGGGATTCATACGTTGCAAAAAAGCAGCACATGGGTAAAGCAGCAAGCCTCGCTTACTTGGCAGCAGCAACGTGGCAAAGACCCCACAGCAGGGAGTGCAGCTTTGGGAAGCACTCCGCGGCGCACAAGCATGCATGCAGCCCTTGATACAGCACAAGTGCTCATTAGCTGTGCGTCTAAACAAAGTGGAGTTCCCAAGTCCAGGGTTTGCAAGTGCTGCCAAGAAGGCACATTCTGCAGTGCGTATGGCCCAGTTACAACCGAGACAGTATCAATCAGCCTTAACAGCATAAGCACATCAGGAGATGAGGGCGGACACCTAGGAAAATCGGAGGGTTTTCCACCATTGACAAGTGTATGTAACAGTGTGCAGGTCTGCAGCGGCTGCAACCCTTGTCTTCCTGCACCTGCCTGCGCACACCGGAAGCCTGGATGTCACTTGAGTAGACAACATAAGACGCTCACGTGCATACAAGTCACACCCTTACCTAGAGTCAGGTGCGAGTGCGACTGCTGTGGCAGCGGGGTTTGAGGCGTTTGCAAGCCAAGGCGAAGACGTGCTTGTAAGGTCGTTCCAGGCAGCGCTGCGGAGCTCGATAAGCCACCTCCCACAAGCGCGTCAGCAGGCCCATGCGTGCCTGCGAGAAGCTGTGCATCCAGAGCCTGCTGTGCTGTGGTGCTCACAGGGTCGCCCTCGGCACGCGGTGAAGTCATCATTGCGTCCGAAAGGTGCCCGCGGACACTGCGCAGGCGCGCAGCCGCGCTCTTAATGCTACCATCCAGGCTAAAGGAAAGCAGATTGTGCACGGCGTTGGCAGACGCATTAGCTGCAGCAGCCGACGCTGCCGTTGCAGCGACAGTGGCGTTCACGGCGCTCTGAGCTGCGGCGGAACTGAACGTCTCCCTGAGGTTGCGCCAGCAGCTCTGAAAGTGCTCGGTGCTTAGTTGTGACTGCAGGTCCTGGAAACCGCCGTGCCCATGAACGTCAGGGTTTGGGCTTCGCGCCTGTGTCATTCCCACCTGGCAGGGCAAGAGCACTGCGGAGGAGCCAACGCCTGCAAGCGCTGATGCAGGTGAAGAAGATACACCCTGGGCTCCTTGCAACGACTCAGGCAAGGGCGAACGAGCTGTGTGTGGGCTCCTTACTGGTGTCAGGACGCGGTTGGCGGGAGGCCCGCCCGTTGCAACTGCGAAAGCACTTTGGGGCTGGCCAGGCCTGCAGAATTGCAAACAACAACGTGTTATGTGGCGTCTGTGTTCATGCCGGGCTAGAGGTCACTGCAGCTGCAGTGACGAGCGCACCTTGGATGCGTTCCTGGTGCCCAATGCATAACATGAGCCAGTCAAGTGGCCGTATACAGGAAGTACCGGACTGGCCTATTGATGATAGTGTATGGAATGCAAGGTCTAGTGAACCATGTGACCAATGCCGTTGGCAGTGCAGCATCGAAAGGGTGCATTTAGTCGACATTGCAGTTCTTCTTGTGAGAGAAGACAACAGAACAAGCCTTCTGTAGCTGCCGCATGTGCCACTCATGGAAAGTACCTTCTGCACACAGCAATCCCCGTTGCGTGTCCATGTTCGTGTACGCTATGTTGTAGGGGTGCACTGTTAATTTCAGGAAACTGAGGATGCTGCTGATCGAGCCATGGTCCGTCTTCTTCCTTTTGTTCCTGCTCACACCTACCAGCACGCAAGGCTTTAGGAGCTTACACAACTCCCGTGAGGACTACAAAAAGCAGCTCTACTGCAAAGCAACAGGTGCGTGCTTGACGACCTTGAAGGACCTCTGATTGTCGCATTGCCCTGCGACTCGTGCTGCTTGCACACCGGGGGCAGTCACATGCTGAGATATGCAGGAGTGCCAAAGCTTAACAGCTCCAAAACTCCCTTCAGCAAGAATCAGCATCACACCAGCTGGTGTGGTCGATCATGTAAGCTGTGCGCTATTCACGCAGGTGGCTGTGAGCAGTGTCAAGCAGGCGAGGAGGGCGAGCCTTATTGCATAGCCACGGGCTTCAAGGAGGTGCTCGAATGTGTAGAGTCACGGAGTGAAGGCACCACTTCATACACGGTGGGTGCGATGCTACGTGAAACGGCAGTGCAGCACTGGTACGGCCTGTTCTCCTGCAGATACCTCCCTGTTCGGTAGACCACTGCGCGTGTCAGCAGGCGGAGCAAAACGCCAAAAGCTTTGGGCCATGCATAGTCTGGTTGCATTAATCACATGCATGCCGCGACGTGCGTCGCCTGCACGTGAGCCCTCACTAGGATGTGTCGCTCCTGCTAACCTGGCAACACTAACTGCTCAGGTGTCTATCACGCCACCTTATCCTGAGGACGTGGTGCTGGCGCAGCGCGACCCCGAGGAGTCCTTCACGCGCGCCTCACGCGGCTGCACGCAGAGCCGCGTCGACGAGAACGATGAGGCGCTGCTGGCGTACGAGCAGCCACGCAGCCGCCACATGAGCCTGCTCAACTTCGAGCTGGTCATGCTGCTCATGCTGGGCGCGTCGCTGCCAGTCGTGTACTGGCGCAAGATTCGCATACGCCACCTCTGAGCTAGATAGGTGGTACCAAGCAGGCCGCCGCAGCGGGGTCGTTGCTATGGCTACGCAACGCACGTGGGTGCGTGTTCATGCTTGCACCGCGACACCCTGCCTGGCACGGTGCGGTCTGCCTAGGCGCATGGCCATGCCCAATAGTAGCCCGGGTGGCAAATCTGATATGTAGGAACATAGCGCCAGGCACCGCGTGGGTGGGAGCATGCATGGCCGCCCCCACACCCATGCGTGCTGCGCTATGTGCATGTCGCACACGTGTGGGCGTGTGTGCATGCATCCATGCATGCGGGTGCATGGGCGTGCATCTGTTCTTGCTGGCCTGCCCCTGCTGTGTTTGTGTGTCCCTGCCTTGACCGCCCGCCTGCCCGCGTGGCGGGGCTGCCCCGGAGCAGGCAGGGACGTGATGCAGCCAACACCGTGCATACACCCGAACCAACGAACGAGAAACCAAGAGCGCTTGATTGTGACCTTCATTGCCTGTGGCTGTGGAGTAGGCACGCCGCAGTCACTCCGCCCCGACTTATCGGGGACGGCCGGCTGGCCGCCCTGCTGGCCACGCCACTGTGTAAAGCTGTCAATGTGTGATGCTGCTGGGAGCCTGTCGGCATGAATCGGCCGGTCAAGGGGCTCAACGTCGCAGCGTGCGTTACACTATGCTTCCGTGGCGCAAATGGCATCCACAAATCGTCATCAGGGTGGCAGCAGCGCCTGCAGCGCCCGGGTGAGGTCACGGGGCTGCAGCGCAGAGACCTGGCCCCTGCGTCACGCAGGTCTGTGAGCATGCGTCAGCAGCCTGGGCGGTGGAGCAGTAGCCCGCCACGCTCTCACGCTCGCGGCCCTTGTGCTGTGTGAAGGTTGGGTATCACTGCCGCTTGCACGCCACAGCCCAGTGGTTGGCTGCGATCACTTGCCACTTGGTGACTAGCGTGCCTGTCTCTGCGTGGGCTTGGGTGTGGAGCCGCTCTTGCTGGAGGTGTACGCCACCGCGACCACCGGCGCGACCATAACCCATCAGTGCTGGTGGCGTGTACAGCGCCAGTGCCTGGTATTGGTGCCAAAGACAGCTGCTTGCACACAGGTCCACCAGGTCAAGGCGTGAAGTCATGCATGCACCAAGTCCAATGTGCCACATCAGCTTGCGCCAACCGTGATGCTCCGTGGCCGCTAGCACTGAGATGTTGCCAACAGGTAACAGGTGAACATATACGCATGACATTCCATATTCACCATCTCGCAACAATCTGCTAGCCGGCTTCACACTTCGTTGTAAATACACCGCTATTAAACACACCGCCTGAACACCTCGACGAGTGTGTGGCCAACCCTTTGGTGCACACACTTAATAGTGCTCCCGCTTGGCTGAGCTGAACGAGCAACACCTGCACAATCCGTTTGTCCTGCTCACATATTTATCACTTTCCTGGACCTTGCAATCAGCGCACTCCCGGCCGTCGCCCAAGGGCGGCAGCACGTCAGCATGGACTAGGATTATGGGGATAAGCGCACAGCACCAGCAGTTGGAGCTGGAATTGCTTTTCGGAGCCTAGACTGAACTAGTTCAACGCTGCCGCACGCTTCATTGAAGCGAGCTTGGCAAGATGAAGGTTTCGGCGCCAGGTCGGTGCCTGCCATCGCTGTGCTCAATCGGGGTATAGTACCACTGTGGTATGCTTGTTGACAATCATTTTGACTTCATATGCCTCTGCACAAGTGACCGTCCTCAAAGTTGCAAGAATATGCACCCGTCTCGTGCCGCCGCCGTGTGTCGCAGACGGCGTCAAGGTCTACCATGTCACAAACGGCAAGGCTATGCCGCAGTGGCTGGCAGAAAGCAAGAAAGCTAGCTTGAGGAAGAACGACGCCTTTCGTCGCCGCTTGGAGCTCATACAGGATTTTGGGTTCCCGCAGGCGTGCCAGCGCCTAAAAGCAACACCTGATGGTCAATACATCTGGTGCACTGGGTACCATCCACCCTCGGTACGCATTCATAAGCTTATGCAGGGCTGCCAAGGCCATGGCTACCTGAACTTGCCGGTCAGGCCACTGTGGCGGTCAGTGCGCATTCCGCCTGCTGCCACCTTTGTCAGCAGGCATCCGCGTTGTCACGGCAGGCGCTGCATATCAATGTCTGCTTATGCACAGCTTTTTAAACCATGTAGCCATGTCACCGCCGCTTTGGTACCGTCTTGCTCGTCATGGCAAGTAGCTGCACGCACCCAACGCGCACGCACACATTTGGTGTGCTGTTAAGCCTACCCAGTACCAGCCAGGCGACATCCCCTCACGCAGGCCACCAGCTTAAGTCACACACGCTGCACGCTTTGCACGAGTGGGAGCTTTGCTGGCGGCAACGCCGCTTGAGCATGCTTTGCACATGCACCCGCACGTACCCCCAGGTGCGCGTGTACGACCTGGCCAACCT
>BDDA01000198.1:71625-92910 GCA_001662385.1 Chlamydomonas asymmetrica | reverse complement strand
CCGGGGGGGGGGGGGGGGGGGGGGGGGGGGGGGGCACACGCTCGCTCGCTGGAGCCGTGCCCAGCGCACACACTGCAGGCAGCACCGGCTGGTTGTCCGTGCAGGGTGCGTGGTGCGGTCGCGGCGGCCCGCCTGCAAACGTGGAGGCAGTCTACGCCGGAGAGCCGCTAGCGCAGACTGTGTGGAGAAGGAAGCCAACCCTTGGCACCTGTGACACAGCATCACGGACACAGCAAGCGATGTACGGCCTTTGCATAGTGCGTCATGACATGCAGTGATGCAGCACATGCGTCATCGTTGCCCGCGTCATCCAAATGGGTTCCAGCGAAACTATGGGCGAATGGGCAGGTCGCTTGCCTCACACCCCCCTCCTTGACCGGCACGCACACCCAAGGCTCGCCACCCCTCATGCCTCTGCTCCTCCCTCCCTCTCACCCAACAGATCCTGAGCGACGACTACTCCAAGGCGGTCTTCCTGTGCGCCGACCGCTCGCTGTCCTTCCACGCGCGCTTCGGGACCTACTACCGCACGCGCGTGCCCAAGGCCGGCCGCGACCTGGCGTACTGCGCCGCCACCACGGAGGCGCTGGTGGTGGGCTCGGCGCCCGAGGTGTACCGCATGAACCTGGCGGAGGGGCGCTTCATGGCGCCCTGGACCACCACAGCGCAGGCCAACAACGCATGCGGTACGACTATGCATGTTGTAGGTTGGACGCGCATGTGTGATTGTGCACGCGGCGGTCTAGCGCCACACTGCGAGACAGGCAGTACTGGGGCATGTAACGTTGAAGGCATGCACAGAGCAAGCACACAGCACACTCTGTCGTGTGTAGCTTGGTTGGGCGTGACATGTGAAATGCGAGAGTGTGTGTGGTCGAGGTACGCATTCATATGTGTTAGGTCAGGTACCTGCTCCCGTGGGGCTATGCAGTCTGATTCACGTGGGGCCTTGCCCTGTGCGTATGCGTGAGGAAAACGACTCCATGTGTGTATGTGCATGCGAGCTGGCTGGCCTCTCTGCATGGCTTACCGGCTGAGCCCTCCTGCCCTCCCTCGCTGACATACATACAGCTGGGCAGCATCATATGCATGGTGGCGTGATCTGCACAGGAGGTTGTGGAGGTGCCAGGTGGCCGGCCTGTCAAGCATGGGGCACGCCTGATGCTGGGCATGGGGCACGTGTCGTGTGCTGACAGGCCAGTGCAACCCACGGGCCTGACGCAGCACGCTGTGCAGCCGACACGCATGCATGACGGGGCTTTGCGACAGGATGTCATGTGAGTCATTCCTTGCGCTTTCATGCATGTGTGCTTGCTGCCCTGCTTGCGGTACGGCGGTACAGGCCTGAGCCCGGTGCACAGCCTGCTGGGCGTCGCTGGCGAGGACGGCTGGCTGGAGTGCTTTGACGCGCGCGCACGCACCGCCGTGGGCCGCCTGGACGCCGCGGCGGCGGCCGGCGCGCCGGGGGACGAGCTGACTGCGCTGCGGTACGACGACGCGGGGATGCACGTGGCGGTGGGCACGCGCGGCGGGCTGGTTGCGCTGTTTGACCTGCGCAGCACGCGTCCTCTGCTTGTGAAGGACCACATGTACGGCTGCCGCATCGTGGACATCAAGTTCCATACGCTGGCCATGGACGCCCACCCCACGAGGCGCGTCATCAGCGCGGACACGCAGATCGTCAAGGTGGGTCGGGCGCAAGCGCACACATGCGCGGACAAACCCTGCACCGAGGATGAATAGACGACAGACCGTGTGGCGTGGAAAGCTGGCACTTATTTGCGACAAATCAATTTACGCTGCCATTCTGTGGAGTCTGAGGTTGCACCGCCTTAATGCGTCTGTGTTCTCCTGCCTCCGCTGCCGCTGGTGCCGCTTGCCGCGCCTGCGTGCGCGGTTCAGGTGTGGGATGCGTCCAGTGGCGAGGGCTACACCAGCATGCAGCCCGAGGATGGCGACATCAACGACGTACTCGTGTGGCCAAACTCCGGTGGGGGAGGGGTGGGGGCACCAGTGTTCGCAAAGCACGGAATACACCGGCGCCTGCCAACAGGACGATGCCTGTGCCTGGCTCGTGATAACGCGTGTGCTGGTGGCGAGTGTGAGCAGCGGCCTGTGTTGGCGTGCGCGCAGGCCTGGTCATGGTGGCCAATGACTCCACCTCCGTGCACTCCTACTTTGTGCCCAGCCTGGGCCCGGCGCCGCGCTGGTGCAGCCACCTGGAGGGGCTCACGGAGGAGCTGGAAGAGACCGCGCCCACCGTGTACGACGACTACAGGTAGGAGGCGTAGGAGCGTGACGCTAGCAGCACGTGTGCAAGTGCCTATGCACGTGGTGGCAGTGAGGGGGGGGGTGGGGGTGGAGCCCCCAAGGCGCGAGTGGTGTTGACTGTTGAGTCGTTCAGGGAGCGTGTATGTTCCCTCAGGGCGATGCGGAGGTTGCTAAGGGATCAGAGGGGTTGAGAGGGAAGGGGTCCACTGATGGTTGTGTGTATGGTGTAGCGGCGGAGTTGTGCGTGCCAGTACCGTATCTATCTGAGGAACACGTGTTCGGCGCAAGCCACAGCATCATCCCTGCTCACCAGCCACTGGAGGCCTGTGCAAGGCATTTCAGGGGGCCGCGCTGCCATTGCATGGCTGCCCCATGTGTGCTACCGCCGTTGCTGTTGCATTGCACACCACTGGTTCACATGGCAGTCTTCGTCGTTATTCTGTCTGGTCAATCGGGTGCTCACGAAGCTCATCTAACAGGAGTGGCGCTGGGTGCGTGCTGTGTTGAACGCACACGCAACGCGCTGGCCGCATATGACTGACCTTGGTGCTGGACTGGACTGTACTGCACAGGTTTGTGACGCGCGCTGAGCTGGCGCGCCTGGCGCTGGACCACCTGCTGGGCACGTCTCTGCTGCGCGCCTACATGCACGGCTTCTTCATTGACAACCGCCTATACAACAAGGTAGAGGCTGCTGCTGCCGTGCTGCTGCTGCTGCTGCTGCTGCTGCTGCTGCTGCTGGGCATCACTGCGATAGCGTTAGGGGTGCTGATGTTTGAACCAGAGTGGATGCGCAGGGTGCCCCCCGTAGGGAGCCTGTTGGGGTTGAGCATGGTGTGATCTCGCATTGTGGAATTGCACACCTTCCCTGCACAGCTCCCCCGCGCAGCATAGACGTATGGGCAGTGGACTGCTTGTGACCGCTGGCCCGCGCTGGGTGCTGTTGACCTGTACGCCTCCTCGCTGTGCCTGCACGCCTGTCGTGCACCCCCCAGCTTGCACAACGGCACAAGTGCACACCATGCCTTGCCGCTGACCGTTGTCACTGCCAACCCTGCCCGCCCTCCCGCCTGCCTGCCTGCGTGCAGGCCAAGTCGTTGATGGATCCCTTTGCGTACGAGGCGTACCGCGCTCAGCGCATCGCCAAGAAGATGGAGGAGGCGCGGGGCTCTCGCATCAGCGTGGCGCGCAAGCTGCCTAAGGTCAACGCGCGCGTGGCGGCGCGCATGATCGCAGACCAAGAAAAGGCCGATCAGGAGGCGAAGGAGGACCTGCTCCAGGCGGGCAAGGACAAGGACAAGGCGCAGGCAGGCGACCAAGGGCCAGCGGCTGCGGTGGCTGCTGCTGCGGCTGCTGCTCCGGGCGAGGGCAAGCGCGCTGCCGGCGGTGCTGTGCTGAGCGACGAACGCTTCAAGGCTATGTTTGAGGACCCGGACTTCCAAGTTGATGAGGTGAGTGAGGGCCACCGAGTAGCATACATACCAGGGCGGGTTTGATGCAAGCTGAAAAGGTAGCTGACGCTTTGCTGAGTGTGGGTATCAGTGCATTGCATTGGAGGAGATTGGGAACGAACAGTCGTGCCTGCATGCAATGAATGCGGTCTTGGTTGCTTGTCTCAGTGCCTCGGTCTGCTGTACTGCCATCATGTACCGCTGTGTACCGCAGGAGACGGATGAGTACCGCATGCTGCACCCCAACGCCGCCAAGGACAGGGCAGCGCAGGACGAGCTGCTGCGCGAGCATTTCCAGGTGCGCGAGTCGCGACTGCGCACTTTGTGTGCATGACTGTGCATATGTTGCAGGTCAAGCCGAAGGCCCCCTCTCACTCTCCCCGCCACACACTGCCCTCCTCTCTACCTGCCAGTACGGTACACGGCTCCTGAACACTGCAGTGGAATTTCAAACAGGGCTGCTGAGGAAGCTGGCCATGACGAGTTAGTGAGTCACTAATTGCTCACTGTACCGGGTGTTGTACTGCAGGAGGTGTTTGACGGCAGCGATGACGAGGACGATGGCTCTGGTGATGACGATGACGACATGGACGATGACGAGGCGGCGCAGAGGGCCAGGAAGCCGAAGGCGTCCAAGGATGGAAAGAAGGCAGGCGGCAGCAAGCTGGTGGGTGTGATGCTTTGTGTAATTGTGTACTAGTGTAATTCATGTTGCTGCGGGGGGCAACCACGTCATAGTGAGGAGGCGCAAGGTGTGAGAGGTTGACATTTCGCAGTACTGTTTCGTCGGGAAAGGGGGGCGGAAGGGAATGAAGGGGGGAAAGGGGATCAGCAGCGCCTTGGCGTGTATGCGGGCTCACCGTGTTTGTTGTTATCTTCGCTGCTGCTGCTCTGCTACTGCAGGGCGTCACGTCCGGTGGTGTCGCCAAGCGCAGCGGTGTGGCCAAGAGCGCAGGGGGCGTGCACATGTACGCCGCAAAGGACGTACAGTCCGCTGCCGCGTTCAGGTGAGCCGCTCTTTGCGTCCTGATGGCTGCTGCATTTTCTGTTTTCCCTTGCATGCGTGCGTAAATGCTCATCGACAGTCATCGTCGTCCACAGTGTGTCGGGCAGTGCAGTGCGTCATGCTTGCATGCAATGCAAACAGAGCTGCTTGAAGTCGAGTGCCCTGCCGCCCCGAGTCTTGAGTTGTGGCGCACACGCGCTGGCAGAGCGCCAAGCGTTTCAGCACCTGTGCCAAGCGCTGTTGGCCTACTACCTAGCCTTCCCTTCGCCTTTGCCCCCCTGCTCACCACGTCCTGCTCAGCTTCCACCCCTCGATCCCATCATGCTGTGCCACCAACCGCCACACACACGCGCGTGTAGGTCGAACACATCGATGGCGGCGGAGCTGGAGCGACCGCTGGCTGACAGGCTGGCGGGCGTGCCGGAGGAGGCGCCGCGTCGCCGCCTGGGAGGCAGCCGCGAGATATCCTTTGTGCCACGAGGCGGGGCTGGCCGGGGGGGTGACGGCAGGGGCAGGTTTAACAGGGGTGGTAGAGGCGGCAGGGGCGGCAGGAGCAGTGATAGGCACGACAGCGGCGATGGCGATCGTCGTGGCGGCGACCGGCGCGGCGATGGTGACGGTGATGGTGGTGGATTCGGCGGGCGAGGGGGGAGGGGAGGTCGCGGGGGGAGAGGGGGCAGAGGGGGGAGGGGAGGGCGGGGCGGGGACGGTAGAGGCAGGGGCGGAGGTGGTGGTGGCGGCAGAGGGAGGGGCGGCACTGGCGGAGGCTTCTCCAGAGGCCGAGGAGGCTGGCGGTGAGCCTACCTGGCTGCCTAGTGCGCGCCACATACGTTCACACGCATTTATCTCGTTATTGGTGTTCCTGTGGTGTTGCGCACATCAACGTTTGCCTGTCTGCCTTAGCTTGGGCTCCTGTTGTGCAGCGAGACTGCACCCCACCGCCTGCCGGATGCGCCAGTCAACACGCGCTGTGTTGATGAGACCGCTGTATGCAATGTAAAGGTGCAAGCACTGCTGCTGTCGCATGCATGTTGGTGCATGTACTGCGTTGGTGCGGACTTGCGGAATCCCCTAAGTCTATTACTGCAAGGAGCCCAGCTGGTTTGATGGCAACGTGTGCATGAAGCAGAGGGTGTACGCCATTGCAACCACAGATCCCTCGCTGGCATGGGCGGCCATGTTTTGAAGTACCGGAGTGACGCCTGCGTTGCTTGCCAAACGGATTTCCGCCCACCATATTGCTGACCAGCACAACCAGCAAGGCATGTGGAACAAATCGCACCCCAGACACACCGCCCCCCTTGAACACACCACATTCAATTTCGTAGGCTTCAACCGTGACTTAGACATCCCTGCGGCAGGGTCGTTCAGTCGCGAATGGCCAAATGACAATCCGGAATCCCCCAGTGAGTCTGGAATCACCGCAGAACACACGGCCTACGTTTACGACCCGGTAGGACACCATGTTGGCTCCATCACTATTGACCGCCTGACGTTCCTACATCAACAGCACGTGCATGCCATGGAAAAGCTGCCCAGTGCTGACGCGCTGAGCCATGGTGGCGTTGAGGCCGACCTCGCCGCCCTGCTCCGCCGCCACAACCCACGCCCATCACCCCGTCGAGCCACGCATGCACCACCGGCAACATCCTCCCGGTTCATATCAGATGCGCCAGCCACTGCGCTCTGGCCTATCAATCCTGACCATCAAAAGAATATCTGCAAATTGTGGGCACTGCACATGATCTGTACGCCACCCCTCTCACCAATCAACTGCATGGCAGGGTTACCTATACCAGCTGTTGGGAAGCGGATCACCTGTATGGCTCGGTACACCTCGCGCGTATATCAGCACCTAGACGAGCACCCGGACGAGCATCCGCGTTATAAATGGGAGTTCATGTGCTCACTGTGACGAATGACGCTGGCACATCCCTCCTAGCCAGGTGTTTGTCCACGCCCTGACGACCCCACACCACTCGCACCTGCTGGCATTCACAACGACCCAACACACAACGCGCACAGGCCGCACAGTCACACACACAGTGCCAACCCAACAAAACCCTACGGAAAGCGGCCCATGTCAGCAATGCCTCAACCAAGCTACCATCACAGAAGCACATGGTGTTCCCGCTATAACTCAACAACATGCACACTCATTCGACCTTAACATGCAAAACTGCACCTAGGGCGCACCTTTGCCTGAGAATTCACACACATGGCAGCCGCCACAAGCTCAACAAAACAGACACTTGCACAAAGGCAGGTGTCTACGACGCTCGCACGTCGGCAACGTACAACATGAAACGTAATGGCCAAGAATATACCGACACAATCAATCGTGCAGAACTGAGTGTGCCATCCTATACGCCTCAACGCACGCCTGCACGGATGACGATGATGACATTACCATCTGCACAGGCAGCCTCTGCGCGATGTATTAAATCCGACGAATGCTGCCTGCCCCGCAAGCACTGACACGCAGCAACACAGCGCGCAACTACAAAGCATCTCTGCAGTGTTGCACAAGGGAGCGGCTAAGGGAAAGCGCGCAGCCTTTGTGAAAGTCCGAGCACACAAGGGGATAACAGGCAAAGAGATTGCACATGAAACTGCTAAGCAGCAGCTGACCCCTCCCTCCCATGACGGGTCGATGCCAGCGATAACGACCCCCGATCGTGCATGCGTGTTGTCTGCGCCAGTTATTAACCTCCTGCAACAGCTGCACCACAACCACGTATGTGTGAGAGGCATGCTGGCATGCACGCGCAGCATGGCCTCCTTGAACTACTCGATCAGTCGCAGTCCGAGCTTGCACGCAGCCATCCCGTCCCTCCTTTGCTTGCAGCGGTGGCAGGCCTGATGTCACGCAGCGAGAGGTTATATTGTTCTGACCCCTATGGAGTCAGTATCCTCTAGGATGATGATAAATGCACCCTGGCAACGGGGTGTATTATTTATTGATCCATGATTTGGGGGTGAAGGACTCTGGTCAGCACTGAGATTCAGGTTCACTAAGGTTCAGAATGTTGGCACGCGCCTGGCACACGCCTAACACGCCTAAATGGTTTGTGGTAGGTTCGGGTTCCTGTTAAGCCTGGGTTGCGCGCCGCGTGCGCCCCAAGCACACGCCCGCCAAGCAAGTGGCCTGCCTCGGAAGTAAAAGCCGGACAGATAAAACTGCAAAAGTAGCCAAGGTGAACCCGCGTTGGTCGAGTGAAGCGGAGCTGAACTCTTACCTCGTCAAACGCCACTTGCGAAGGTGTGAGTTTGCAATCCAACCAATCCAACCAAGCTAACGGTATTTCAACTGAAAACCGAAGTGACTTAACCACGCAGAGTCGCGACGTGGAGTAGCAATGCCCAGGTTTGAGAACCGCGGAAAGCAAACAGAGTGGTTGGAGGGCACGCGTGGGGCTGAGGTCTTTGCCCAGTACTGCTCCTGTGGGGCACAAAAGTTTGTGCCCCACATGTTGTGCCCACTGCCTTGTATGTGTGCCTAACGCTTGAGACAGCAGTAAGGTACTCTTGCACTCTACACTCGTGGTGGTTGTGCATATGCAAACACACCCGGGTGTGTCTGTGCTGCTCTCGGAGTCACTGTTACTGAGCGGTAGCGGTAGCTGTACACATCAAGCAAGTCCTCCCACCAAGCATACCACCCCGCTGTTTCAAGTATGATGTATCAGCAAGCTCAGTACAGCACAGACGTCTTGCTCAACCTCTACCGAGTAGAGCACCCTGACGTCAACCATATGCGTGCAAGCGCTGAGTCGCAGTGTGCTCGAAAGCAAGCCAAGCTGTCAAGCCAAGCTTTCCCTGTGAAAAAGAAAGTCAAGCTTTCTCATGCTTTCTCAGGTTGTCAATCCATGAAAAACTCAAGGCACGAGTGTACTCCAACGCTTCTGTACTGCTCTGCACCCTTCAGTCGTACCACAAACGTTTGCTGTGCACTTTGCCATTACGGTCTTGACAAGCTCCATCAGGCACACAGTACAGAAGACACGGCAGGAACGCGGCATATCTTCTTGGAGGTTAACGTGCCAGTTCCGTCACACAGTCCGCTCCATGTCCACACGCAACAACCCTTACTCAACTCGTCTACGCGCCCAAGAGGCTGTGGCGGCAATATGTGCTGGAATAATGGACTTGCGCTTTTGCTGCTGATTCAGGCCGCAGCACGACTTGGCGTCTGTGGCGCCCCAGCAGTGTCCAGCGGCTTGAGCGCAATTGTGGACACCGTGACCGGCCTGCGCATGGCCCTGGCGGACCATGTGGTTGACCGAATTGTCATACCCGACCTCACAGACATAACGCTCAACGACTGGGAATGGCCTTCGGACATCATCGTTAGCGTGCAGCGCTCGGTGGTAATTGACAGCTCGGGCGCAGCCAGAAACACACGCGAGACATATCCTCTGTTGGACCTTGCATACCTGGCACGGAGGATTGAGCTCGGCGACCGCGTCAACTTTACGTTTAAGAAAATCATATTGGCGCGGCCAAGGCTGGACAGACTGGTTGCTCCTGGTGAGCGTGCTGCTGGCTCGCAGGTTCCTTGTAGCTTTTCACAGTAGGGCGTTCCCCCGTCTCATAGCACACGGAGAGGCATCAGTCTTGTGATGGATGTCTTGCAATCTCAAACAGCGCCGTGTCCACTTCAAACACGCTTTCCGCTCACAAAGGCTGCCAACACTGCTGCAGCTCACGTCCCCTATCTAGCCATGCACTGAGGCTTGCGCACAAGCACATGTGATCATTTCTGTGCAGGCCTCGACATATTCATTCCGGCGCTGCACAAGCCACGTTCACAATGGGCATTCGTCGCGTATGTGGACACGTGGTTCCTTCACACGTTTGGCCCTCCGCTGTCGTTCTACTTCAGTCAACTGGATGCGGTTCAAGCTGCTCGGCCACCGGAAATCCCCGGCAAGCAGAACGTAACCCTTCCAGCTGTGAACGACAGGCTCTGCAGGAGGGCCTCGAGGCTGTACCTTGCAGCCTGTGCCGAACAAGCCAACTGGTTCTATGTCAACAGCTATGCGCGGGTTGCTTTCGATGACGCCCAGGCGCCTGCAGGGTACTTTGTTGACAACCAAGTCTGCTCCACGTATTGGGTGAACACATTTGATCAGGACTGCATCGCAAACTACGGGTGAGGCCGTGCGTGCATGCGTGCATGTGTAGTGGTGGTGTGTATGGGCAGGACATGAATGAGAGTGCGCATGGAAGTTTCATGCATGCTGCCGTGCGCAGTCTAGGAGTGTGGAAACTGGTGCGGAGAGACAACGTTGTGATGCCTCGCCAATGTCTATTACGCTCAGGCTGTGAGTGCTCCATGAATTCCATGCTTGCAACGGGTTGCAAGGGCTGCTGGTTTTGCGCCGTGCCTACCCTCACCATGCCAGGTTCGAGAACTGCGTTCGTCGATACTCAGCACGATACAGCCAAGATTCACCCCTGCCGCTGGCTCCTGAGCCCGGAGGAGGGGTCCCTGTGGCGGCCATCGTTGTGCCCTGTGTTGTTGGTAAGGCTTGTGCGTTCCCTTTGCTCCGAGATGGCGCGGTCGCATGTGAATACATACTGCAGTACACCATACCTTGTGAAAGCCTTGCCCGCAACCTGTTTGCAACCAAATACTGCCGCGGGCTTGAAACGAGGCACACCAGAAACCGACTGCGAAACCATTGTGACACACCCGCTAAGCCCAAGCATGGATGCAGCAGTAACCTTGCTGTGCCATGTGCGTCATACCACCCTCGTTGCCACCCTCGAGAGCCATTCACGAGCGAGCATGCTCAATAGCGTAGCCCATGCTTACATTTTTTCAACAGTGCACCACCCTGTCAGGGCACCATCAACCACCCCACTTCCGGAGGCCATCTGCTGTCGACCCCTTCAAACGTATGTGCAGGTGGCGTGGCGCTGGTGGCGGTTGCCTTTGCTTTGGTGTTTTTTCACCGCAGGCGTCGCCAACGCCAGGCGCTGCTAGATCAGGAGGATCAGGAGACCCTCCAGGAGCATAAACAGCAGCTGCCACGTCCCCACCTTTCACCGTTCCCTCCAACTACCATGGCAGGTAAAGAGTGGGCAGGCGTTGCCTAGTGGTGTGGGGATGTGTGTGGTGTGTGTGTGTGTGGGGGGGGGTTGCTCAACAACATGGCCGCCGCTAGCACCACAGGCATTTCTGCAGACGAGTTGTGGCCCACACCAAGCAACGGCGGGCTCCATCCGTAGGAGTGCTTACTCCATCCGTAGGAGTGGCAGGAGTGGCGCAAGCAGGTCGTGGCGCAAGCAGGTCGTGCACAAGCAGGTCGTGTTGCCATGCTACCCATCGCAGGCGCGGAATGCGGTGCGGCCTACGCGTCTGCCAACTACGATGCACACGCAAGCAGCATTGGCAGCCTGAAGCCGGAGGTCGGAGGGACCATTGATAACATTGCTGACGCCGGTCGCGAAGCGTGGCCTCGGCCCGCCCCCCGCCCGGCAGCTCGCCTGGGCGACGTTGCCCCACCGAATCATGAGTCGCAGCAGCCCGCGCCGACCTACTACTGCACGCCTACTGGCACGTTTGATCCTTACTCCGCTGCCGGCACCAGCGGCGCTGTGACAGCACTAATCATCGGCCACGCCGCAGACGCTGCGCTTGTGCCCCACCTCACTAATGGGGTGGCTGCAGCACGGCTTCACGCAGGCGTGGCAGCAGGGAAGGCAACCACACTTGACGTGTTCACCTCAGCCGCACTCACCGCTGCCACACAGGGAAACACAATCGTTGCAGGTGTGCGAGAAGGCGATTGTGCTGGCAGGTCCGAGAATAAACACTTGCTGCACGCTATGGCAAAGCCAATGCCACGACCGCAGCACCAATTGATCAACAGCGCCGACAAGCCGCCCGTGCGCCTTGACCTGGTGCTCGGCGTGGACGTGACGTGTGATGACGGGCGCGTGCTGGGCCAGGGCCTGAGCGGGTGTGTGGTGGAAGGCAGCTACGGGGGCGAGCGCGTGGCCGTGAAGAAGCTGCACGCCCTGACCATCATGACTGTGGTGGGGCTGCAAGGTGTGTTTACAGTTATTGGTTCCCGTGGGGCCATGCAGTGTGTGTATGCATGAAGAGGTGTATGTGTGTGTGTGTCTCAGAAAGGGCGCCCAAGGGGCATGTGTGTGTTCAAGTATTTTGCTTCTCGTTGGGCCATGCAGTATGCTTTCCGTGGGGCCATGCAGTGTGCTTATGTTATGCATGATGATAGAAACTGCACCTGAGGGTGGCGAGGTGTCTGGGCTGAGCCAGCTGGCGGCTGCCGCGAAGAGAACAGCGGTCTGATGGCCTGAGCCGCTGGCTGTGGTAAAAGTGGTATGTGAGTCAAAGTGTGTCGGTGCTGCTCCAGCGGTGCTGATGCTGAAGGTGGTCAGCGCGCAACGCGCGAGGGCACCCCAGCCCAAGATGCAATGCAAGTGCACGTGAGCAGCGCAGGCAGAGCGACAAAAGAACCAGAAACTGGCTAGAGCTCAGCAACAACAACGCGGCGCAGCAACAGGCAGCGCTTCAACTCGCAGCGAAAAGTCACCTGAACACGGGGCATGAGCAGCGTCCAGCAGGGGCAGCGGTCCCGGGTCCGGGGTGAATGGCCGAGATGGGTAGGGGTGGTGCAAGTGCGTGAATGCGGCAGCGGAGCTGGGGTGTGCGCAACACGGTGACAGCAGGCCAGTTGTGAGCAGCGGCTGGGTTGATGGATGCAATGCTGCATTCGTTCACATACCCACATGCATGCACACGCGGTTGTGCACAGCAGGCATAGATACAGGATGCTATGTATCGGGCCTGGCCTCAAGCGGTTCCGCGGCCTGACGGACTGTGGCTGTCGCCTGTATGGCACGTCCGTTCATGTGCGTGCATGCGTGCGTTCCCTATCTGCCTCGGGTGTGGCAGAACCAAGTGTGTGTTTCCCACGATCCAGGGGAGCGGATGAGGCCCTGCGGGCAAGAGATCCGTGACAATTGATTAAAACTGAGACTTAAGTAAAACCAGTGGGTCAAGGACACGCTCAGCTTCTAACGACCCCACATTTTATCGGAACTGATCACAGTCTTTCCTTTCTAAATGCAGTTGCCTTGGAGTCAATGAAGAAGGAGGCAGCGGTGATGTGCGCGCTGCCACTTCACCGAAACGTAATGAGGCTGCTCGGTGCGGGCCTGTCGTTGCCGACATCGACCAGTGGTGTCCTGCCTGTTGCAGATAATGGCCAACTTCAGCCACTGCAGCCATTACCGCAGCCACAACAGCCGTTCGTGCCTTTCCTGGTGACAGAGCGCATGTGGGGATCGCTCTTCGACCTGGTGTATGCGCGATCAGTGCATGAGGCATCCAGCTATGCTCTCACCACCTCAGACAACCAATTGCAGCAGTCGTCCTTGAACAGGGTGCTGGCCAACATCTGGACCGCATCGCCAGGCCAACGGCTGCCGTTGCTGACGGTGAGCGCATTGCGGCGCAAGCAGCCCGTACATGCACACATGGGTGAGGTGTGACTTGGCATCTATCCACATGGCGTTGGCACCTGTCTGAATATCGATCTTGCATTGACTGCGTTCACGTCAAACGGCTTGAGCTGCTTTTGTAGCGTCCGCCTTGCGCTGCATGCATCTGCCGCCTTATGCCTAGACGGCCATCCATGTGTTTGTCTTGGCTGTTGCTGTTGCTGGTGTTCTCAGCGCTTTTGATCTTGTTGTTCTGGTGGTGGTTGTACATAGCTGTTATGTGAATGCACTGCATTGTGCGGTAGGTGTTGCGCATCGCGCACGACGTCGCGTGTGGCCTGGCGCACCTCCATCCCTTTGTCATCCACAGAGACGTCAAGTGGGTGATGACCTGATAACACATCCTACTGCGCCTAACAGTGTTGCACCACATGCCGCTCCTGAACCCCAATCACCGCTCCATCCACCCCCCCCCCGAGCATGTAGCTGTGTAGTTGCATGGAGGTCGGCCCAAAGCATCTGTCGACACGCGCACGTTGGGCTCACACGTGCATGGCATCTAGCATTGAAAGTGCGGGGCTGTGATGTTGCTGACTGCCATGGTGCCTCCCTCGCACACCACAGGCCCGGCAACGTGCTGCTTGATGAGACGTATGGTGAGGGCCACCCCAGCGCCAGCAACTGTGCCAAGCTGGGCGACTTTGGTCTCAGCCGTCTCGCGCTGAACACCGTCTACACAGACCACCCTGAGGCTGGCACAACACCATGTGAGTCCGTACAAGATTTTGTTTTTGGCTGGTTTTACACTTAGAGCTTTCTGGCCGAGGCCGACAATCCCCTCTAGATGAGGACTGATAACGCTCGTTGATGCGAGTCAAGCAGCATGCAACAACAGACCCACACTGAAAGCGCTAGGCCAAGGTTTGAGTGGAGTCCAATGCGATAAGTGAATGCATGAGGCACCTCGATCAGTTAGGTCAGGGCCGCATTGCAACGAGCCAGCCAGGACAACTTGAGTTCCGATGTGTAGGTGAAGAGCGTGTGCATGAGTTACGCCTAGGGTGTGGGTTAGTAATTGCAAATGGAAGGGTGCACGGTGACGTGACGGGTGCGCCGACACGCCGAGGCATCGGTGTGTGCCTAGCGCTACCGGCCTGCTGTCTTAGATTACTGTCTGGTTTCCCCATCACTCTTTCCCCACGTGGACTCATTGTGTGTGCTTCCCTTTGATCTCCCCCATGTGAGCCTGACTTCTCAGATCATGCGCCGCTTGCGGTGACCTTGGGATACGCTAGCATTTACCCCAAACCGCCGCGATCACTCCCATGCGCATTCAGCGCGATTCGATGTTCAACGTTGGCAGCAATTTGGGGATCTTGTGCTCACCACGAAGTGGAAGGGCAAAGTCGATCAGCTACACGAGGAGTTGCAAGCCGCTGCATGCACTGCCTCGCAAGTAATGAGTCGGCTCTCGCTCTTGCGTGAATGCATGCAGACTGCATTCCCCGGCGAATCTGGCAGCAATAGGGAGTCTGAGGTTAGCGGAACGCTGAATGCGAGCAAGCCAAAGCCATACGTGACTGTGCCCAACTGGCCTACGAGTTTTGCGCTGATCATGACATGCCAACTGTGTTGCTTGATCAATTTTGCACTGCCATGCGCGATAGCAAACGTGAGTTCAAACGTGTGTGCGTCACAGCCCGCGAGAAGGACGCATACGCGTTCCTAGAAGCCCGTTTCTCTGATCTTCATGACGGTGACCGTAGGTGCTTTGGGGATGTTGTCCTTGGTGGGCCCCGTGCACCCTCGGATGGTTTGTCACTATCTGCTGCCTGTGATGGATTTCGCACGCTCCTTGGTTGCAAACCTACTGTTGATGCGGGTCAGCTGGCAAAAGCAACCCACACTATGCATTTGTCGCATGCCCTGCATGCTTGTCCGGATGCGTCCCCACGCGATGCACCGTCTAGGATGCGTGAGCTTACCATTCAACGGCGCGATGCTGCCACGCCAGATGGCCTGAATGATTAGAATGATGCACTTATCAATTACAATCAGTAAGGAGGAAGTAGTTACTGCCTTGCACCGCATGCAATATCACAAAGCCCCAGGTAGCGACCGCATGCCAATAGGAGTGTTGCAGTACACGCAGCGTGATGCTTTAACTGATCCGAGTACGCCCTCCCCCCCCCCCAGGAAGCATGCACTGGCCGACGTTTGCCGCACTTTGTTCAATCACATCATCAGTTCATCACACATGGTGATTACCCTGAGTTATGGCGCACAACGCATCTAACCCCCTTGTACAAGGCTAAGGGGCCAAGAGGTGACCCAAATAGCTACCGAGGCATTGCGGTGGCATGCGCATTGGCGAAGTGTTTTGCATCCATTTTAGAGCAACGCAACACAACATACGCGTGCTTGTGTATGGAATTGTGCACGGTCTGATAACACATTGTGGCCTATGATCTTCATCCTTTCCTCGCTGCTTCTGTGTGCGTATGGTGTGACAACTCACCCTTGGCCGCTGTCCGTCTGTCCGTCTGTCTGGACACAGACACGGCGCCAGAGGTGAGTTTGCCCCGTGCAGGGCTCCATGCAAACTGCATCTCGTCAAAATTGCTGTTGACTGGTCAATGGAAATCTAGGTAACCGTCAAGAACGTTAGTGTTCGATTACACCGAGATGGTTGTGACATGCTCCTTTCCCATGTACTGCTTATTAGGGCACGCATTGTGTTAATCCTACCACTGAGGTTAAATCCGGTATCAAGTGTGACGGATTACCGTTTCGGTGTTGATTCTTGCGCAGTGCTTTGATGGCTCGGCAAGCACCATTACCTGGCACTGCGACATCTACTCGCTGGGTGAGTGCAGTTCTCATGAGGCGGGTAGAAGCATCACATAGTGCATGCAGTGCAGCCAAAATCTGTGACATCCTCCTCAACTCCCCACCGAAACTGCAGTGGGGGACAGGAAGGGTCGGAGTTGGAATAGCTGTGTTTTCTTGTTTCAATGTTTGGGTAGCACCATCTGTAGCACCATATAGTGCATTTATATCCGCATGAGACAGGTCACCGCCAGCATGTCGCCCCGGTCAAGTCGACGACCTAGCAATCGACAGTCAGCCTGAGTGTGCAACGACGACAGACAGCGAGAACTAAGAAGTAAGGCCCAAGTGGCTGTAGCTGTCAGGCAACCCAGCAGGCCGTGCCAGCGCTGGAGGAGGCGCACCACGAGAAGGCTCGACGCATGCCGCAGGGAGCTGAGAAACAGAAACCCTCTCACATGGGCAACCCTCACATTGTCACACACGTGCTTCACTGACGTGTTTTTGTCATGTTCGGCGCACGCTTGAACTCCCTTTTGATATGCGACCTGCAGGCGTGGTGATGTGGGAGATGCTCACTGGGAGGTAAGCGGTTGCAGGCTGGTCGCGCCAAAATGTGTCAACCTGGTCGCACTGAGTTTCCCCCTGCGTGTCTGACAAGTATATACATAGCGACAATGAGAATCCCGCAGTGGATACGCGTGTTGGGCTGCCGGCACGTCATATGCAGCAACATCGCTGTATGACATAGCAAGATGGGCAGCAAGGTGTTTGTTCTTGTGCATGCGTGTTACATTGTGTTGCAGCAAAGCATGCATGCCTTGCACTTGCGCCCAAGGCCTCCTCTGCAGAAACCATTTGGGCATCAAACGTAAACGACAATCCTAGGTATTGAGCAGCCCGCACAAAACGCAAATGCCTCCCCCTCGTAAAGCAAAGGTACGGTTATGGCCTGGTTCACTATCGCATCCTCACCCATGACTAAGATTTCCAAACACCTCGCGAAACTACTGGGGTAACGCATGCAGCAACTCTCGAAGCTTATCACGGTCAATGTCACCAGCGTGAGATCATCTGAAAAGCATGTAGAACAGAGCAAATCCTTCTATGTTATGACACTGATTGAGCAAGTGTACCTCTTCGCCATACATGAATGTCAATTAAGCTTGCTCGATGCATGCCTGTCTGACACATGCCCCACCCACGCAGGCACCCCTGGGAGGGCATGACCACGCTACAGATCGCAGTGGCGGTGACCATCAGGGGCGCGAGGCCTGAGCTGCCGAACGACCCTGAGGCCTGCCCCCCTCAGCTGCACAAGCTCATCACGGTGCGTTCGAGTGGGGGGACAGTTCAGTGCACAACGCCACACGAACCACCGACTTGCACCCACAATGCGCCACGAGCCATTATCATGCATCCACTGCAGTGCCGCACGAGCCACTGACATGCATCGGCTGCAAGCAGGCAAGTTTGCACCTGGCTGGCAGGGTGAAGGCAATGTTCTACGTGATGCTCGTGTGGAGGACATCGCTGCACGCAAAACGCATGCATGCCTCCACGCCGAACTTGCACTGCCATGCGGACGTCCTTCACTTCCTTGCGCCTTGGGCAATGGAGATTGCATTAGAGCCACTGCCATGCAGTGTTAGGTGGACAACAGTGTGCTATACGCATAATCCGGGTTGCAGGCGTGCTGGGACTATTCTCCTCAGCGCCGCCCGTCGGCTGCTGAGATTGCCAAGAAACTTGCCGTCATGATTAAGCAAGCAGAGGCGGCGGCGACGGTGCAGCGGGCTGTATCTACAGTCGCTCAGTACTGACACAGATGACGTGGTCCTCCTTGGGGACCTGAATGCCCATGCGAGGGACCTGAGCAATGTCCCAGGCAGTATGGGACGGGGGGCATTCGGAGACCACTAGGGATGTGCTTGACATTGCCAGAGCGTACGTGCACGTGCCAGACCACATGCACCGGGATGACACGCTTGCTTATGATTATGGGAAAGGCTCGTCAAAGATGTGTGCTTGGCCAGCGGCCTTGTGATTGCAAATGGGCGGGTGCATGGGGACACCCAGGGTGCGGTGATGCGCCGCGCCGTGGGGGCGCAGGAGCAATGCCCCACCACGCTTGATTACTGCGTGGTCTCTACAGCATTCATGCCTCTTGTTCTTTGACCGTTCTGCCTTTAAACCTGCCCCGTTGCGTGTCACCTACAGATAAGGCGTGTTTCTCTAACCATGCGTCCCTCAGTGTGCATTTGGACGTCCTTTTCCCCTGCCCGCACGCGTGCAAACGCATACCCATAATGCGAGTCTTTGATGCTCATGCATGGCGCTGCTTTGGTGACCTGATGACCACTGAGTGGGAAGCCTAGGTGGACAGAGTGCGCAACTCCCTGCGCGCGCATGAATGCACGGCGTCCCGTGCACAAAGGAAAATCTCTACATTGTTGCGTGCATGCGCCAAGGAGGCCATTCCATTGGACCTCACTGGCAGTTGGGTGTCTGATGTGTGGTGGACGGATGACTGCCACACCGCAAAGGCTGCCTACATTAGTGCACTCCGGGCATACTGGTTTTGCAAGGACAACAATCTGCTAGTTGCAACACTATTTGAGCGCATGAACACCGTGCGGCGGGCATATGCTAGGACTCGCAGGGACGCGAGAGTAGCGTTGGAACGTGCCACTGTTGATGAGAGGATCCGGGATAAGCGTCATGGCAATCCAAAGCATTTTTGGGAATTGTCCTTCATCGGTCACGCACTAGTGGTGCAGGGCTGACCCGTCTTGCCGCTTATGCAAGCTTTAGAGGTCTGTATGATGACAAGCCTGTTCTTGACCCAGCTCAAATCGCCAAGGCCGCCCGATTGCTGCACACATTCCATGTGATCCGCATGGACCCCACTGCCGCGCTGGCGTCTGTCACCACTCGTTTGCAAGAACTGCTAGCACAGCAGCACTCGGCTGCGTCCGCCGCCAAACTGCATGACCCATTCACGCGCAAGGAGGTGTTGCATGCACTGAAAGGCATGGACAACTATAAAGCCCCAGGTAGCGATGGCAGACCGGCTGAGCATTTGACCTATGCTAGGCGGGATGCTGATGCGAGCAGTAATGAGCCTCCCAAGCATGCTATTTTCTGCTGCATGTTAGTTGACCACATTGTTGAGCATGGTGATTACCCAGAATATGGTTCACTGCCCACCGCTCTCACACCGCTCTATAAGGGGAGGAGACCTCGTGACGATACCAACAGCTACCGTGGAATTGCAGTTGCGCGCTTGCTACATGCTACTGCAATTGTGGAGCACCGTATGTCCAAGTTTCTGGAGCAGCAAGACTTGCGGGCCCCTGCCCAGTGCGGATACCAATGGCGGCGTGGGACCCATCACAAACTGTTTGTCCGAAGTCACCTGCAAAGCAAGCAGTGCCATCATGCGTGCCGTGAACCCCTTTTCGTGTGCCTCATAGACTTTGTGAACGCGCTTGACATGGTGCAACGTGAATGTTGATGCACCGCCTTCAGCATTGCGCGATCGAGTCGTTTTGCTGGTGGCATGCGTGTGTGCCACCACCTGCAACCCTGGACATGCCCACGCATGCGGTCAAGCCCGGCTGCCAAGCAGGGAGGCTCGCAGCCGTTGATGCACCGCCTTCAGCGCTGCGCAATCAAGCTGCTCTGATGGCGGCATGTGTATGGCCTGCAGCCGATTAGTCGCCCTATCCCACACCACATTCATGCATGCAGTCAAGCCCGGCAAGCAAACTTTATGTACTGCTTTGGAGCGCTGAGCGCTGTGTTGTAGCAGTGCGCGTATTACCGAGACTTCGGTCTTGACTGAACATGCAAGGGGTGCCTTCCCTATTGGAACGATGTTTTGGTGGCACTGCTGACACGAGCAAGGAACTGCATAGCACCCTATGCAATGTATTCCGGACCCCCGCCCAACCCAGGTGCACGGAATGTGAATGTTGGGTGTGTGAACATCAGTGCTTAAATTGCTGGTTGCCTCAGTCATAATAGTGGATTACTGGATTGTGATTCCGTCCACATGCAGCGACTTCAGCGTCAACTGTGCAGTTGATGAATGCGTTCGTGTGTTCCGTGAGCTTGGGTTTCCATTTCACGGTCTCAGGCTTTTATAAACAGATCAGCTGCACTAATTAGATGGAGAGCTTGGCTTCACCATGAAGCTTGGCTTTATCAGATAGCTTGGCGTGCTGTCCAGCACTTACTGGACTGGCGGCGGGGTTGATTTAGAGTGCTCAACTCGGTGGGGCTTGCGCTGCGGCCTTTGTGCTGTTCAGAGCATTGCTCGCACTTGACGCTTTCAACAGCGGGTGGGCTGCACTCACGGGGACCACCCAGGGTGACCGTCACGTGCTGCCATGTTTGCATACACAACCATCACTGCACGGAAGGGGAATCCAACAGAGCCTGACTGGTTTCTCATGTGTTAGGCACACACACAAGGCAGGCACACAATTTGCATGAGGTCAGGAGGGCCATTTGTCCTCCAAACACGGTTCACGGGTCTGGTTGCGAGCCTGGCCTTTGCCACTCAACATCGCGGCTTGAACATCGCATCAACCTAACACACGTCGGGTTGAGCTTCCGACCGTTAGCTGGCATGCAAACTCTCACACATGCTCACACGCATATGCCTCATTGCTTGTGTTCCTTGGAGCTGCGCATTTCAGTGTTTGCCTGTGTGCCTGAGTTTGGGCTCTTGTTGTGCAGCGAGACTGCACCCTGCCGCCTGCCGGAAGCGCCAGTCAGTACGCGCTGTGTTGATGAAACCGCTGTACGCAATGTGAAGGTGCAAGCCTTGCTGCTGTCGCATGCATGTTGGTGCATGTTCTGCGTTGTTGCGGGCTTGCGGAATCCCCGAAGTCTATTACTGCAAGGAGCCCAGCTTGTTTGATGGCAACGTGTGCATGAAGCAGAGGGCGCACGCCATTGCAACCACAGATCCCGCGCTGGCATGGGCGGCCATGTTTTGAAGTACCGGAGTGGCGCCTGCGTTGCTTGCCAAACGCATTTCTGCTGCTCCAACTGCCAGGCATTGCTTCGGTCATCCCGGCTGGCAAGCACAATGGCTTTGATGTCTGTGCCAGGAGACGCATGCAAGCTGTGTGCAAGTGCAAGCCCCATTCATCAGCCCTGCCAGGGCCGATGAATGCCAGCCATTTCACCCCAAGACAGGGGAGCCTGAAGAATCTATAGCCTGCCGCTGACTTGTTA
>BDDA01000198.1:47774-60842 GCA_001662385.1 Chlamydomonas asymmetrica | reverse complement strand
TGAGCATACACACACACACACGCGCGCTGTGAGATGTGCCCCCCCCCCCCCCGCCCCATGCTGCTTGGCGGCGCAGGCAGGCTCCCGTGGAGGGCTCACCCGGCAGGCCCTTGACGACCGCGGGCACGCACACGATGGAGGTGAAGAGCAGCACGATGGTCTCCAGCAGGCCCTTCTCGCTCTCGTGGATGTGGATGTGCGGCAGCTTGGCCGCCAGCTCCTTAGCAAGACCACCCACCGCCTGCACCCACGCGCACAAGCACACACACATGCACAACAGAGCATGCATGCGGATGTTCGTTGGCACATACACGCACACACACAAGCAGCAAGGCAGCAGCCCAATGCTCTGGGAATGCATGGATTGGCATGACGTACACGCACTCTGTGGCAGGTGGTGCTCGTCAACTCCCTGCACACCGCACCACATTACGTGCAGCCCGCCCAGCTCACCGCCGCAAGGGCCTGGCCCGGCTCCGTGTTGCCGACGAACCACGCCGCCGCGAACGCGCCCACCGCCGCCGCTGCCCAGGGGATCCACCCGCCAGACTCCTTCTTCTTGGACCCCGGAGGGTACGACCCGTCGCCCATGTCAACGCTGCCCAGGCTGGCCAGCGCGGCAGGGCTGCCGCCCGCCGCCGCGAGCGCCGCGCCGGCGGCCGCCGTTGCGACCGCCGCTGGGGAGGCGTCCGCCGCCTTGGCGGCCGCCGCTGCCTTCTCCACTACGCTGTCGGCCGCCGCGCCACCGTCCATGGAGGCGTGCGCGGGCAGCGCCTTGAGCGCGCCGGCCGCCGCCGCGGAGCCCGCGCCCGCCGCCGCGATCGTGACGTTGTTGGCGGAGTTGGCGGCGTTGAGCGCCGTCTCCACCGCGTTGCTGAGCATGGCCGCCGCGGCGCCGGGCGTGTCTGAGTTCTTCATGTTCTGTATGGCCTTGAGCGTCTTCTCAAGCGCCTTCTGCGTCTCCTGCGCCACCACTCAGCCGCAATAACAACGACAGCAGCAGAGCGTTGTGCTGGCTGGCGAATAGGTCAGGGAAATGATATGATCCACACGCCAACAACACAACGCATCGCCTGGCAGAGTGCGACCACAGTCTGTCTGACGCAATCAGCACCGGCAGTGAGGCTGCTCACTCGGTTCATCCCCAGTTCCCTACACATCGCACCAACTCGCCACCCCAGTACCCCACAGCCGTCACAATTGTGCATCCCGCAAGCGCAGCCAAGGCGTTGTCTTGACTGTGCTTCTGATACACACGCGCGCACGCACACACACCATCGCACAGCGGAAACGTGTCAGGATGACAGCCTGGCAATGGTCTGGACATTGTTTCGCAAGCGCACCGAGCGCAAACGCCCCCTCCTCCACACAGCAGCAGCCATGACCGTGAGCACACACCAGCTAACCAGCGCAGGCGCGCGAGCATACCTTGACGATGGCGGCCGCATGCATCTCCTCCTTCACCGCAGTCTCCGCTGCCGTCATGGCCGCGCCCGCAACCTCCTCCGCCTTAAGCGCTGCCGCCTCAGCAAGCACAGCCTGCAGCAGCAACCACCACCACGGCACCACGCGCACAAAAGGGGCGTGTGCAGCACAGTCAGTGGGGCACTGACTCAGAGCCGTTGCTCCCAGATGTGCCGTCAGGTGTGCGGACTGCGGAGGTGCAACTGCAGGGGGGACGGATGCGTACGGGGGATGCGCCATGGCGGCGCAGCCTCCAGCATTCCCCGCTCTGGTCATGCTTTGTTGTGCGAAGCCACCAACGTGATGCCGTCAGTACCGTACCGTGGGCAGAGCCATATGCCAGTGCACAAGGTTTTGGCCCTCACTGCCTCCCACTCTTCCAGTCATGCGGTACGCCTGATGAGCAACAGACTCTGAGAGGTGCTGCTGCGTATTGCTTTGGCAGCACCCACACATACTGGTGGCGGCTGCCCTCACCCCTCACTTTTCAGCCCCCCTCACCTGTGCGTAGAGGTCCTCCATGTCGGCCCTCAGCGACGCCATGGACTGGCCAATGGCCGCCACCTTGCCCTCCGCAGCCACCAGGTCCACTTGCGCGTCACGCAGCGCCACCTGCACATGCAAGCACACGCACAGATACACACACACTTCAGGGCCATTTCACACTGGGAGGCAAATTTGACGTTTCCCATTTGACTCAGCATCTGACTTCTATCCCAAAAACAAATGCATGGCTGCCTCCTGGGCTGCCACATTTTGTCACCGCAGACTGTCATTTTGTTTGCGGCAGTCAACAGATCAGACCAGACACCTCGCCATCATCAGGGGCAGGCTTTATCCTTACGCCTACATACTGTGCATGGCCCCACGGAAATCAAAGGCGTACGCATGAGTGGGAGGAGGAGGGCGGACCCATGCGCGCATGTAAGGCGGGGCACCAACGTCACACCATGCACATATCCCGCACAGATAACCGACTGCATGATCAAGCGGGGGAGCAGCGTTCAACAAGACAGTTCATGAGTGCGGCGAGCTCATAGACAGTGACGCTGGCTGCCATTACAATAGCCTTTGTTTTCATGCACACAGATAAGCGGTGGCAGACGAGCGGGCGGCCGTGAGGCTGACGCGGGGGATGTTGCCAGCCGCAGCGAGGCATGCACAAGGTGCATGTGCGCCCAAGTGATTTGGGTCACACGGCGGGAAACACTACCGGGCGAACGGGGCTGCTAGCACGTGCCATGCAGCCACGACGGCGTTATCGAGCCAGTGGAGGGCTTGGCCCCAAGGCAAGTGGACGACATGCAGGCGCGTTCAGCGGCGCGTTGAGCACGCGTGCTGCCAGTGCATGGCCGGGACAAACCATGCGACATGGCCCACATGACACCCGTAGTGTTCGCAACACGGGAGTGGTCCTTGCAAACATGTCAACAGCTGCGCGCGGGCGCATCCCCCGGGCCTCACCTGCTCCGCGGGCGAGGTATTCCCATTGCTGGCCACCGCCGCTGCCGCCAGCACTTCCACTTGGTCGCGCAGCACCGACACCTTCTCCATCCACACCTGGACCACCCGGCGGCATCCACCATGGCATCCACCACAGCGACCACAGCGAGGTAAGGCCCCAACACATGCGCGCGCGAACAGTGATGAGGTGCAGCATGCACATGCGTGCATGCCATGATCGGCACTGGTAATCGTGCAGCAGTGCTTTACGTGTTCGACAGACGACGAACACGATGGTGATCGGGGTGGCACGGCCGCATGGCAAGTGCCACACTTCAAGGGTCCATACCGCTGTCGTGGCACACATGCATGGCTTTGGCTGGCACCTCGGCGACTGACCGCCATCACGTGTGTGCGCACGCTGCTGCTGTGTGGCCTCGTGGCAGTTCATGCACTGCTGCTGGTCAGGGTTGGGCTAGCCGGCTGCCCCCGCACGTGCTTGGCGCCGCACTCAGCGGCTGCCTTGGCCAGTCGGGCGGATCACGCAGTGCATACCTGCTGCTGGCGTGTGGCCTCCTCGATCGCCGCCACGGTGGCGAACACCTGGTTCTTGGCAATCTCCTTCTTCTCCGCGGCCTCCACCGCCAGCTGCGGCCACAGCACAGGAGCAGCATGCAAAGCTCAGTAAACCACATCCCAAAGGCAGGCTCAGCGGCGTGCTACTCAGACACACACACCACGACACCATCGCGAAGCTCAGTTTTCACACACCAAGCCGCAAGCACAGCAGTCAGCAGTGCTGATGCGCTCCGAAACTGACACCCATTTGTGGGCTGACGTGGGTTGGCCACGGAATATGGCCTGACCGTATCAGCACCCAGGCATGTTGATAACAGAAATGATGCGTGAAAGGGCCATGACGGATTGTCAATATGCAACAAGCTGCAGTAGACGGAAGTGTGAGACGGCAGGTTGACGGTGCAAGGCAAGCGAGTGTGTCACAGAGGCGACATCGCGTGTGTCCAGTCAAGCAGCTCTTGAACAGCAGCATTATCACGCGTGTGGGCTGCTCACCTGCGCCACCTCCTGCGCCTCAGCCTCCAGCGCCTCGCGCACCTGCACCAACACACACGACGCGACAAGAGGCGGCACGCTGTCGTGTCAGCGCACAGGCAGCTTGCAACAACAGGGCAGACCTAGAAAACACGTGTAGAGCTGCTTTGCACACAGCAGCCATTCAGCTTCCTTTCTTGCCTAATTAACAGACACCCACTAGCGGGTTTTCCGCCGCCCCAGGCATGGATCACGCGCAGTAGTGAGGTGAACAGCCACCCAGAAGTGAAAAGACCCAAGGCTTAAGATCTGTACAGTGAAGTGCTTTGCTGTACTGTGTTTTGCTGTGCAGCAGGGCCATGACCCCTGGATATTTATCCGTGGGCACCACTCCTGCTGACCAGGGCAGTTACACGCGCATCGGGCCAGGGAAGCACAGTAACCTTGTCAACCTCCAAAGTCAACGTTGCTGCTGCCGTAGGGTCCAATGCACCTGCTGTGTGCTATCTGTGCGCAGGTATATCGTGAAACGTCACAAGGTGTGGTGCGGTGCACGCCAACCCAAAGCTGCCAAAGCCCTATCAAACCCCAGAGCTCCGCCCACACCTGCAGTGCTTCCGCTTGCTTGGCCTTTGCGTGGTCCAGGGCCTCAACCAGTGGGTTGGACCTTTCGACGTCCAGAGAGCTCAAGCTGTCGTAGTTGCCGGGCGCCGCTTGCAGTGTGACGCGTCGTCGCCTTGGCACGCCAGCACTTCCTGACACCTGCCTCCCCTGCTTCAGAGTTGAATGCTGGGGCACTGATTGCCATGTCTGGGCTGTGCGGGATGTGCTGCCCAGCCTAGGGGCGAGCGGGGCACGCAGGTTGAGGCCCAGTCCGGCAGCCTTCACTTGCAACTCGCGCTGGATGCTGGCTCGCCCAGCATGCTGCAGCAGGCTACTGCGGCCTGTTGGCATGCATGCTGCCATGTCTGGTGGCAAGTTCAGAAATTAAAGAGTCAACTATCTCGCCAGCGCCTGCTGAATCCAAGCGTGGCAGGTGCAAGTCGTCCTCAGGTAGCAGGCCTGGCTGACTTTGGTTTTCACCCAAACCTGAACAACTGGCCTCCTCCTGTGAACAAAACCAAAATCAAACAACGGCCAGTGTGTCAGGCTTGAGCACACAACCTGAAGCAGCCAGTCCTTTCGAGAGGGCAGGCCCTCTGTAGGTCAGACCAAGACTGCGTCGTTCCGGCACTCTAGCGTCCACTGTCCAGGTGCACTGATGTCGCGCAGAACAGAAGCAACTACGCCTTGGCGACAGGTAGTGACCAGCGACACCTAGTCACGCGGACTGGCGATTGGGGGCAACCGCTGTTCAGGGAGAAGTGAGCGTCAACGAACAACACTACTCACTGAGTTGGCCTCGAGTCGTTAAGCCGGTCGCGTATGGAGACGCTGGTTCGCTGGTTCACCACGAAAGCAGTGCGTGCGTGCCTGGCTCCGAAATTCTGGATGCAACAGTCTGAAACCCACTTGTGCGGCCGCTAATCACCCAGCCGCAGAGGCAGTGGTCCATAAAGAGCTCAGGAAGGACACAACCAAGCCATTGTGCTCTACAGCGGTTCGTGAGACTGCTCTTGCCTTTTCGCAGCAACGCGGCACCGACGCTTCTGCACCGCCACCAATCACACGCGACACTTTCCGTTCTTGCACGTGACACTTGCATCTATGAAGGTCTGTCCTTGCATCAATATGCATGTTGCACACATGAGCACTTGCCAAAATTGCATGCCTGCGAGGGTCCTGACTGGCGTCCACATCCCTGGGTGCCTTTCCCCATCACTGTTGCTGCACCCCTGAACCGCATGTGCTGCTGGAAGCAACATGGTGATGCACCCAGGATCAGATTTGACTGAAAATTGCCACCACACGAGTAGTGAACGCTGTGATTGGGGGTCACTCACACAGCCACGCAACTCCATGTGGATTTGCGTCTGAGCGGCGGAATGCGATTATGCAAGCCAACCAATGCCCGCAGCTGTCAGGCCCATCCTCGAGTGTCACCCAAGCCCCATCAGGATACTGGGGCATATGCTAACTGCAATGGTGGACGTCCTGCTAATCAGCTTTGCCACACGCCTCCGTTGCCACACGCACCATCACGCATTCGTGCAGCCTGCCTGGAGCAGGACAAGCACATCCACCATGGAGCGACAGGCTCACATGCATTGCACGCTGGCTGCAAGCCCAAGCAACACGCGACAGGCACGCTGTAGTACCGCAGTGTGGACGCGTGGCTACAGGCGACTAGTGGTAACCTAGGTACGTACGTACTGACCTGCGAACTTGCCGGCCGGCACACTGCATGCAACGCGTGCGTGACGCATGGAACGCTCACAACGCCATGTAGAACCGAAGATTTCCTCAGCATTGCAGACGCATGTTTTACAAGCTCAGCACAACCCCGAACAGCAGGGGCCACTACGTGTGATGGAAATTGGGCGCCACTACCACTGGCCGAGCTTGGGACTGTGATGGTGATGGCATTCAGCACCAGGAGCATGCTGAAGCAAACATGCATGGGTTGGTATTCGATGCTGTGCATGAGCGCATCGCACGTTATTGCCAGAGCGCAGCATTTTGCCGTCTATCCAAATCCACACAGGGCAACATGTACCACCCGGGGTCGTAGATCATCACTATCCCGGGTCAATGTGATCACCAGGTCATATACATACATACATACATAGGGCACTGGCAGGGCACTCCCCAGCCTCCCACAAGTCCACAAGTGACACTACCATGGCAGTAGCGCTGCCTCACCGGCCACTCCTGCCTCGGGAGGGGCGACAGCGACACGCTGCACGATGCAATACACGGACCGTGACCTTGCCGTTCCAGCAAACCTATGCTTTACCGCGAAGGTTGCAGCGTCAACGCAGAAGGTTGAATAGTCAGTTTGTCCCTGGGAGCGCCGGGGAGAGCATCATTGGCGCCGATGATGCGAGTCAGAACCCGCTGGAGCTGCTGCGTGCCACAAAGGACCCCAAGAAGCGTGCAGCGCTGCTGCAGCAACTGGACAGCACCTGGTCCGAGTGGGAGGAGCGATACCAGTGAGTTCAGAAAGCCAGGATGGTTCGAAACGCACCGGTGCGTGCGTGTGCAAGCGCTGTCGTCACCCTTTCCACAGACAGCCCCTGCTCCGTGCCTGATGCGCCATTGCTGTTCTGCAGGCCCAGCGATGTAGAGCGCTGCTTAAGTAGCGAGCTGGGGCTCAGCCGGCAACAGGTAGCAACCCCGCGGGCATCAGCAGTGCCACGTTGAAACACGCGTGCTTGAAAGAGTGCAGGCCTCGCTGGGTTGTCGAGGTCTGCACTCTTGCCTTTGTTGCGTTATGGCCCCCACAGCCGTTTTGCGCAGGAATGGCAACACGAGTACAACCCTGCACCGTTCGATGGGCTCGTTGCGACACATCGTCGCTTGCTGTGCACGTGCAGGTGATGCTGGCCGCAGTTCAAAAGCCGGAGCTATGCAGCTACACGGTGACGGAGCAAGTGCAGCCGTGTATTGCAGCACTTAAGGCGGCAGGCCTTGATGCTCAGGTATGCAGCAGGGTTGGGTGCGCCAGCATGATCGCAATGCATGCATGCAGACCGTGGCAGGCTCTGGGGTTGTCAGCGAATGCACATGTGCACAAGCTGCATGGGGATCTGATAAGGCATAAAATGGCGTATCAAATTCCAAGTTCAGCAGGACTCAATGAACTTAATGGCATATAGGCGTGCTATGGCAGGCACCAGCAGGCTCCCCATGCCCAACTGGTTGCTGTGCAGTACGGTACCGCTCAGGCGAACATCACTCACCATGCCATCCACCCGTACGTGCTCACGCTCCCTGAGAGCGGCCTGGTTCACAGGAAACGCGGCCACCCACTGCCACCAACTCAGCCACACCGATCTCGCATGCGCACATGCACACACGCCAGTTCGGACCAGTTCCCAGACCCCCCAAGCATGTCTTCCTCTCCCCCCTTCCCCCCGATCCTCCCCCCCCACACACTGCACTCGCAGGCCATCTTCTTCCTGTTGAGCCGCAGCAGCCACCACCTGATGGGCCTGCCGCCCGGTGGCTTGCAGCGCTGGCTGGACTTCCTGCTCGTGTACGGCCTCACGCCCCGCGACGTACTGGTGGGTGTATTGGATGTATGTTATGTTGGGTTACATCAGGAGCGTGTTGGCCAAACGGCCCATGCTCCCCCCAGATGAGGACCAGGCGAGCAGAAGAGGTATTGGATGTATCGCCACAGTCTGGATGGATGTACCGCGTTACCTCTTGCTGCCACCGCTTGCATTCATGTACTGTCTGAGTGCTGTATGCGACGGCAGCGCAGCCTGTTTTAACCCTCCCTCCCTCCCTCCCTCCCTCACGTGTGTTGCCGCATGCACCATCGTAGCGCATTAACCGCCAGGGTTGTTCGGCTGCAAGCAAAGTTCAGCAAATGCACATCAACATCAACGCCAAGGCAAGGCTGTATGGCAGCTGATGCCGTCACGGGTACATCCCTCACTTGCCAACGCTCATACCGTGCCACAACGTTTATCGGATCCTTCACCGCCTGTGCCATGCGTGCAGAACTTCCTCCAGCGCGCGCCTCAGGCAATGCTGGAGGAGTGCACGCTGTTCCAGGTAGGTGAGGCGGTGAGGGTGCAGCTCGCGCGTGCCGCCATCCAGCCGTGCGGAGCTCTTGGATGAGTGCTGGCACAGCAAACCGACTCCAGCCCTCAGCTCCAGGCCGAGCATGTTCCGGATGTATATGCATCGCCACGCAAGTCGACACGCTGCCTCCCTCGGATGCTGCTGCTGCTGGTGTGAGCGCTGCCCCGCCTGTTTGGTGGACCCACCCCACCCGCCACACTTGCGTCCTGCCGGCCACGCTTCTGCCCGCCTGCCTGCCTGGGTGTGTTCTGCTGCTCAGGCCGGCAGCGTGGCTCAGTTCCTCAAGGCCAGCCTTGGGCTGGGCGATGACTACCTGGCCTCACGCGTCTTCGCCATCTACCCCCAGGTGAGCCCCTCAGCCCCTTAGCCCCTCAGCCCGTCACTGCTGCTGAGGCCAGCCAGCTGCACGGGGCGCCAGCCCGGCCTGCCTGGGCATTCCTGCTTCACATGCGAGACTGCATCACTATGCCATGTTGTCCAACGCTCTGCCGTCAGGCGTGCTGTGTGTTGTCGTATGTTATGTTATGTTACATCAGGAGCGTGTTGGCCACACGGCCCATGCTCCCCCCAGATGGGGACCAGGCAAGCAGAAGGGGGGCGCCAAGCTATGCAAATGGTGTGCAAGAGGGCCGCAGTACATCAGCATAAGCATCATGCATTGCCACAAGCAGTTGAGTGCAGCACATCGCAAACACCAGCAGCAATGCACGCCCACAAGGGGTTAGTATGGTGTATCCGCATCGTGCAGGGTTGCATAATACAGTTCATTGATGTACATAGCAACCATGTGTCCATCTGAGTGGTTCAACAACTCTTGCATCGCAGCATCCGCTTCATCGCGCTCAGCATCAAACGAGACGTTGGTAATGATGCTGGGGTATTTGGCCCGTAGCTCAGAGTAGTGCGGGCATTCCAGCGCCACGTGCAGTTCATCATGCAGTGGCTGTGACCCAGCAGGAAATTGCGACGCGCAGTACGGGCACACGCGGCGGTGCCTCGGCACACGTGACCGAGCAAAGCGTCCACGATGCATCCTAAGGTGATTCCAACAACCCAGGCGGAACCGTAGCAGGGTCTTGTGTTGTCGTAAGCGCATCACGCGTACAACTCCGTTGTGCGCTGAGTGAGGCTGTCGTGTGCTGCGCCTGTGTGCGCCTGCGTGCAGCTGTTTGCGCGCGACGTGGGCAGCCAGCTTGCGCCCATCAGCGCGTGGCTCATGAGCCTGGGCCTCTCACCGCAGGAGGTCGGCGGCGTGGTGAGGCGCGGGGCAGGCGCGGGAGGGTGCTGGTGGCGGGGTTTGCTGGCGGGGGGTGGATGCCACCTGACCGACGCATGGTCCCATTCCGCTGCATGCACGTTAGATCACACAACAACACAATCTCATGGCCTGGCCAGCCACTGGCCTATATCCGTATGTATGTACATATCTCTCACTCGCACAATCACGACCCCATGCAGAGGAGAGGGCCCGGTTAGGCCGCATCACGCCCGAGCCAGTCCTGTCGGTGTGGCTCATCATGGCCGCAGCAGGGCAGTAGGTGGGTAGGGCGGTAAGGCGGCATCCGCGCCCGCTTGCTGCTGAGTTGCGTTGCCTGGCTGGTGCCCCCTGAGGTGCGGACCTGATATGACTGATCCGCCCGGGCGGTTGACCCCACCACACACATGCAAGGCAGAAGGTCCTCAGATTCACGACAATGAAAGGGCTACAATAATCCCATTGATGAGTTTGAGCTTGCAGGCTGGTCCGCGTGTTGAGCTCTCATCGCGCTCCTGTGTTGTGGCTGCGCGATGCTGGGCCAGGTGCGGTCGTGGCCCGAGGTGCTGCTGCGGTCTGTCCCGGATCACCTGGCGCCCTTCAAGGCATACCTGGAGGCACACGCAGGCGCCACCACCGCGCAGGTGGGCTGCTCACGCGTGCACGGCCTCCTCCTCCTCCTCCTCCTCCTCCTGCTCCTCCTCCTCCTCCTGCGTGTCCACTCGATGGCATGCATGCCGCTCAGGGCTCCGCGTTGAGGTTGCTGCATTGATGGGGTGCAAATGCCTGTATGCAGGATTGAGAAATTGCCAGGATATGCCCTCGTGTGGGGATCTCATCTGCTCCTGTACTGGTGTGTGGTCTTGTACTGATGTACGCTTGTAAACTAGTGATCTGTTCTACTGCGCTGGGCAAGTGAACCTGCAAATTGTCGCCTGCTTGGTACAGGACGCGGGCAACAAGCTGTAAAGCTCCTTCACAAGCACCACACCTGCCTTGTTGTGCGGGCCCTGCTGTGGCGTTGGTGGCGCAGGTTGCGGACGTGGTGCGTGCGGGCCCGCACCTGCTGGGCTTCGCGCCGTCCGAGGTGTTTGAGGGGCGGCTGGCTGCGCTGGCGGCGGTTGGTGTCAGCCGGGAGGATGTCAAGGCCATGCTGGGGCGCGCTGGGCCCGCATTCCTAACAGCATCAGGTGAGATGCGGCACCTAAGAACTCTCAGGTCTGAGATGCATGCATGTGCTGTCAGTGCACATGATTTCCGCTTCTTTGCCGTCTTGCATCATGGTTCATCATCGTCATGATTGTATGATGACCTGCATTCGGACCTGCATTGGGGGGGGCCATCACATATGCTGACTAGTACTGGGCGATCACATGTGATTGCCGCACAACGTCTCCCCTTGCGCAGGTGGCGTCACCGACCAACTGGCGTGGCTGTCCTCCAAGGGATTCAATGCCGAGGAAGTGAAAGCAATCGTGACGGCACGACCACAGGCACGTACACGTCGCAGCAGCATGGCAATACACAAGTAGCTCGGCATACTTCCTGCGGCGTATGAGCAGTAGTTTCATGTGGCTGCGGCACAAGCACCCAGCACTTCAGCGCTCAAATGCACACCGCCGGCGTTAGCACGGGGGGTCATTCGCGGATGCGACATCCAGAAGCCGCACCGCATGCTGCAGGTGCATGCTGTCGCTTGTGGTACCTGTCACACTAGAGACTGACCTGGCGACTAGTCACTGCTGTGTGCCGTTCTCCCATGAGATGCCTGCACACCTCACACTGAATGAACGGTCTGTGCGCAGGTGCTGTCCGAAAAGGTGCATGAGCTGGACCGCAAGTGGGCTTTCATCGCCACGCAGCTGCTGGGCCCGGCCGGGCCGGGAGCGGGTGTGCTGCCGGCGCTGCCATCCTTCCCTGCCTCCCTGCGCAGCGCACTGCAGCAGGACGCGCAGCAGCAGCAGCAGCAGCAGGCCCCCCTGGAGTCCTCCACCGATGGTGCTGACCGGTCAACACCTCAGCCCACAACCAGTTCCTCCAGCGCTACACCAAGCAGTACACCCAGCAGTAGTGACCGTAGCGCATCCCCCCCAAGCACCTCTCCTGCAGCGTCTAAACCAGCCGCCAGCTCCAGCGCTGCCAGCACCGACACCATCAGCAGTAGCAGTAGCAGTAGCAGTAGCGTGGGCGGTGGGGCAGGCGTGGCGGGGAGCGAGAGCGCAGGCGGAATTCCGAGTGGTGACACGGGCGCGAGCTCCAGCGGCGGCACCGGCAGCGGTGGTGGCAGCATGGTCGGGCCGGACGATGGCGCTGTGCGCGCCGCGGTGGTGGCGGCCCCCGTCCTGCTGAGCGAGCACCTGGGCCTCACGCTGGGCCCCCGCGTGTCTTTCGCACTGTAAGTGAGAGCGTAGCCGGGATGATGATGATGGTGGTAATCGGTCTTGCCTCCTGCCCTTACACCGCAACCATAACGTGCCTTGCCCTATACGTACGAGCGTTTCACGCAGTGGCTGTGACAATGTATGCACGTGTTGCGTTGCTTGCTGGTGTTGCTGCGCTGCTGGTTGTGCGCAGGGCTCGCCCCGCAGTCGCCGCACGCTTCCGCGGCGTGTCGCCCTCCTCCTCCTCCTCCTCCTCCTCCTCCTCCTCCTTCGGCCCCCCGGCGCTGGACTACAACCTGCTGCTGGCGCTACCAGACCCGGAGTGGTGGGTGGCTGGGTGCCTGTGTGGGTGGTGGTGGGCCGTGGGTGGCCCATGTGGATTGATTCTGCCTTGTCATGTGTGTGCTGCACCTGGCGTTGCTCCTCGCTGTCTGTGCAACACACGTCCGCCTGCTGCGCAAGTGCACGCGTCAACATGTGTATCAGCTCCCATGGTGGTGGTGGGCTGAGGGCCGTGCGATGCTGAAGAACATTGTGCACCACCATATCACTGCAAGGGGTGGGTGGGTAGAGGTGAGTGCCTGCCTGCTTGTGGGTAGAGGTGAGTGCCTGCCTGCTTGTGTCCATTACCCCTACGGCTGGCCTGCGCCTGTCGCACTCACCACAGGCCTCGTACTGCACGCAAACCGCTTGCTCATCGCCAGTCTTAGCGATGCACATGCCCACACATGGATAAGCATGATCGACAGCTCAGAAGCCAACGGGAAGAACCCTGTG
>BDDA01000198.1:34717-46798 GCA_001662385.1 Chlamydomonas asymmetrica | reverse complement strand
CCCCCCCCCCCCCCGCAGGGTGGAGGCTGCGGGGGTCAGCTCCAACGAGTACGCGGGCCACCGCAACATGTGGGAGGAGAGGTGCGCGGCGGCGGGGGCAGCGGCTGGTTGGTTGGTCGGTTGGGGGCGAGGGAGGGAGGAAGGGAGGGAGGGAGGGAGGGAGGCCCTGCATGTGCAAGCGGCAATGTGCATGTGTGGGATGCGCCCAGGCGCATGCCGAGGGAGCGCTCCCAGGCGGGCGTATGACAGCTGAGGGGTAGTGCTGAAGGTGCGCGGCTGGGGTGCCACATCCACTTGCTCTTGGCGTTTGTGGCAGCGCCTGCTCACGACCCCACAACTCAAAGTGACTGCGGTGTAGAGCCCGGCTGGAGTGGCTTGCTGGTATGTCTGACTACCAACTCCTCCTCCTCCTCCTCCTCAGGCTCAGAGGCTCAGGCTGTGCGTGTGTTGGCGTGCCTCTTACCTGCGCAGGTACGACACGCAGCTGTTCCTGGACTCGGCGCAGGAGTTCCAGGCGGAGCTCAAGAAGCTGGGCATCTACGAGGGCAAGTAGCGTTGCGGGCGGAGGAGGTACATACAGGTCCTGCGTGACGTGCGTGCGTGATGGGCGCGCGGTGTGCAGGTAGAGCTGCGTGAGCCTGCGCTGACTAGCCCCGGGATTGCGTCGGCAAGGCCATGTGATGGTCAGCGGGGGGCGTGACCCGTGCAGTGCCACATGCCAGCACAAATGCGATCAATCCCCAGGCAGGTATCCCGTGAGCCCTTCATGGAATGAAGGACTGTGTAATGGTGTGCAAAGACGCACGTTGCTCCGTCCCCTTTGCGTTGAATGCCGGGGCTGTACTGCGTGTGCTGTCATACGAGCTAGCGCCTGGCTGGCGCGATTGCTGCAGCCTGCCAAGCACCTGCGGTCCGTTTCCTCGTACAACCACGCTTGCTTGCTTGCATGTCATGCCGTGCTCGTGACCATGTGTGCCAGAGGAGGCGCCTGCCAGTCGATGCCTCCTGTGCGCCCTGCACATTCCTGCGCCAGGCGTGTATGTGCGTATTGCAAATGCTGAGCGCCCTGTGCACCGACCGCTGTAGCGACGCTCAACGCACCGCACGGTTGATGCTGTGGAGATATCCAAGTTACGTCAACGGTTGACTTGGGGGAGTGAGAGCGAGTGAGACTGTCTGTCCATGCATGCAAGGAGGCAGCGTTTCATTACAGTGGTACAAAGAGCGAGTGATGTATGAGCGCAAGTGATCATCAGAGCGCTTTCAAGAGAGAACCAGAGGGGCCACGCACCAGCGCTGCTGATGCGTACGGTATGCACAGGCAGGCCAAATTGAAAACCCCGCAACGCTGGCCATCGCCGCTGCAGCAGTTCTTGTCCTAACGTGTGTGCGCAATGCACGGCCCCACCACTGCACGACCCACAAGAAGCACGCTGCATGGCCCCATGGGCACCCACAACTCTATGCACACGCATCCTGCATGCACCCATGCACAGCGGCGATGCAAAGACCGCCGCAGATGCCATCAATCCATCTGCACAGCCCCAAATAATCTTTTGGGGTGCATCCATGCTAACATAGATGGCATGCAAGTATGCAACCATTCGCCCAGGTAACAGGTATTAGCTTGCGGCAGATTGGGTGGTCGAAGCAACCAGCGCGGTCGGGCGTGTGGGATGCGTGCATGCATGCATGGTGCATTGAAACGGTGGCGCTGTCGTTGATAGCCAAGAGAATGCATGGTGCACCCATAATGTATGGAGTATTCCGTCCGCAGTCCCGCCCACCCAAAGGCCACAAGATGCAGTCCACCCGTGCATGCATGTGCACATAGCAGGCCAGCCGGCGGGCCGTCAGGCCAGGACAGCGTGTGGACGTGGCGTGCCAGATCACACCTGCCTGGCCAGCATTGTTTTGTGCTGTGCATCGCGGCCTGGTGCACGTTGCACGCGCTGCCGCCAAGTGCCAATCTACCTTGACTCCAAGCGACTGAGGCAGTGAGCTCATATCAGTGCTCGACAGTGTCGGCGCCAGACTCTTCCACACGCAGGTGAGCACACGCAGGTGAGCGCACCTAATCCAAAATCTCGCGACAGGTATGCGAAACTGGGTCACGACCGTTGTGCATCGCGTGACGCTGCACCAGTAAACTCAACGGTCTGCTGCATACATGGCAGGGCTCCAGAGAAAGTATTGCTGTGACATACAGAGTAGGGACACTACCCTTGCATGCAGCTCAGCGCTGCCTACAGCTGCAGCTGCAAGTAGCAAGTGCAACTGCAACCGCAACTCAGAGCTGCACTGTGTCCTGACTCAGAAGCACCGACAGCCACACACGGGCGCCCAAAGCCCGTTGCTTGGGTACCTGCCCTGCAACTGCTGAGCATCGTTGTTGCCCTTGTCACAGGCAGCCGGGCAGTGTGCGAGGCATAGAACGTGCTGATCCCCGCCGTTCGAAATCCCCGCCGTTCAACCCGCCCATCATCTGATATCATAAAACGTGTGCCTGAGCAAAGCACGGTGATTGCCTCCACAGCTGCCCTCACACCATGTGTGTGTGAGCTGTCATATGTAAGGTCGGACGGCTGAAGAGAGCTTCCCAGGAGCGATTACAGCAGATGCAGTTTTTCATTGTCCCAACTGTACATAAGGCTTCTCGAGCAGATGGCGTCGGCAGTCTGGTTCTCTTTGCTCGCAACTTAACTCGCGTGTGTGCTTCTCGTCTCTCACCACCAGCTTATTACGCTGGCCTCGTATCTCCGCACCCCATTCCGGGCCTCATCCTCATCGTCTCCGTTTGGCAGGTGCGCGCTGGGTGACAGCAGTTTGGGCCTGGGATGACGCCTCTTGTGTGTCGCCTCTTTATGCGTTCGGAGCGCTTAGGGCTGGTGTAGCAGGGGTGGTGCTGGCGCCCGTGGCTTGTCGGCTGCTCAAAGGGCCGAAAGAGAGGATCAGGGGGAGGGAGGATTTAGTGGTGCTGTTGCCTTCCCCGTCGCGGGTTCCGCTCTAAAACAACCAAACAAGGTAATAATGAAATACTACACCCTTTTTCCAGGGGTGCTTCCCTGGGCCCCCCGCACACTGCTGCGCACCACCCCACCCTTTGCGTTGGGAAGGCCGTCCTCCTTCCCAACGCGAAGGGTGGGGTGCATGAAAAGCTGTCTTAGGCCTGCCACACTGCTGAAGTTGCTGTGCTCTTACACACGCAAGTGCTGGCATCTTCCCGACCTGCGTGCCTGTGCCTGCTCACTGTCACGCTGCAGCTTCTCTAGGCCTGGCTGCCTGGGAGTGACCTGGCTTCACTCCTTGTGTATACTGCTTTATCAACTGCGTATTTCTGACATCACCTGTTTGTTGCCTCCGCGTACTCGCCTCTGTTCGACTGTGCAGTTTCTTGAAGCCTTTCACTAGCATCATGACATCGGTAGAGACTCTTTGCCCTCCACCGGAGGCCGCCGTGCAGCATGTCCGCAGCACTGAGGTGCCTCTGCAGCCTATGACCTCCGCCAGCTTGGTGGAGCTTGGCTGTGGCGACTCCGTGGCTGTCGGCATGGCAAAGAGGGCTCCGTCCTGGAGGGCTGACTCCTTTGCCGCCAAGCAGCTGGTGAGCTCTCTTTTTGTTCTTGCACTATGAGCTCGCGCACCCCTGTTCAGCTGCAGGACTGCCTTTCGTTCACCTGTCCTTCGCTACGCATGAGTCATGACTGCGTGTTCCTAGCAGCTCCTGTTCCGCAGATGCAGCTTGTGACGCTCACGTTATCTGCGTGGCGCTGCGTGTTTGCTCTGTGCAGTTTGGCTTGGGCAGCCTGCTGGACGCCAAGGCTGAACCTGCTGACGTGGTGGTGCTTGACAAGCCGGTCCAGCCTCACGACCGTGGCCCAGCTGCTGGCGCTGTCGCAGCAGCGGACCTGCTGCGCTCATGGCAGTACCAGGTCACTGGCAAGCTTGCCACGGCCCAGGTGCTGGCTGAGATTGGAGCTGTTCACCTGAAGAGCGGTGAGCCTATGCTGACACGCGCACGAGGTGGCTCATGTGGGCTCTTGTAGGCAGCGTCTGGCCTTACTGAGTCCTCTTTGAGGGGATCCCTGACACTGACTTAGCAGCAGCCCGTGTTCTGAGGCTTTGCCTGCAGCCTCCACACGCTCCAGCACGGGCACTGCATGGTATATGTCGCGAGGGTGGTGTCATAAGCGTTACCGCTAGTGCAGCCTGGTTCGGTGGTCAGATGCTGTCACGGCCCTTCTGTCCTTGCTACGGACTTTCTTAGCTGCTCCTTGCCCTGCACCAACTTGCTTGGTGCCCAACCAGTGGGACCCAAGTTGGTCTCTGCTGTCGTGGTCTCTTACGTGCTGCTGCCCCCCGCGTGGCCTCTGGCTGTCCACAGGTGGCCCCCAGGGTATTCAGGCTGAAGCTTGCAGGCATATCGCCGCGGAGCAAATGGACAACACCTTCTACGTTGTTGACGTGGGCAACGTCATGCGCATGTTCAAGGTAAATACACGCTCGCAGAGGGCGCGTGTGTCTCCGCTAGGCAACCAGGGTCTAGCCTGGCTTCCCTCCTGTGTCTCCTGCCGAAGCGACAGGTGCTGTGGTCTCTCCTCCGGGGGGTGGGAGGGGGGCTCGGGGGGCTGGGGGGGTGGGCATGCAGAGTTTGCACAGCGCACTCCACAAGCAGTGTTGAACGGTTTTGGTTATGGCTGGAGAGGGGGGGTACGGGTTGCAATTGTTGGGAGTGTGCTTGCTGGGAGCCTTGGGTTTTGGTGCATCGCTGCTTGACGTGCGGTGTGGGGGGGTATGGGACCGGGTGGGGGGGTCAGGAGGGGCAGGGGCAATACAGGTAAGGTTGCCCCACAGCCAAGCCAGTCCTCGGTCTCGCGGCCCCTGCGCTCGAGTCAGGTAGGCCACCACACTAACCGGCGCCACCCCACCCACACGGCACGTGCACCCGGCACCCCACGCCGCCTGCACACACCCTGCACGCTGCTGCCCCCCTCCCCTAACCTGTGCCCTGCCAACCTCGCAGGCAGGCATCCGCTGAGTGAGGCGGTTGTCCTGGCCGTGGCCCTACCCACAGACAGACAGGTCCCATGTCACATGTCACTCCCATGCACTCGTCACCCTTCGCAAGCGCCTCGCCTGCCCCAACCGTCGGCGCCGCCAGCATCACCACCACCACCCCAGCTGCTCTGCTTGGCCTTGTGAGCTCCCTCCCCCAGCCGGAGGACTCCCTGGCCCTGCCATCAGCGTCTGCATGTGCGCGCCCCGCTACTGCATAGTCAGCCCCCGGGCGCCCCTCAAGACGTTGTTTGGAGAGTGGCATGTGACATGGCGATGCGGAGAGGAGGAGAGGCGGAGCCACAAGTTCCAACTCGACTCCCGACCCCTCTCCTGACATACCCCTGTTGTGACACACAACACGTGTTGCTCTTGCTCGGTAACCCCTCCCCCGCGCATAAACCGTGATGCACGCACTGCACCGGGCACGCACGTGCATGCCACTAACGACTTGTGTGGCCTCCCTCTCTCTTGTTGTCCACTGGCAGAGTCTTGTGTCGCAGTGACTACGCATATGCAACTGTCTATGTGCCGTCCGCGTGTTTGTGCCTGGGCGTGTTTGCTGGGGACGTGTGTAGGCTAGGACGTTGAAATGCCAAGCGTGTTCCTGCCCTTAGGCGTGCGTCGCTAGCCCGCTCGTGCTCATAGTAGACAGTAGTTAGTTAGGCTGTCTTGACAAGCTAGGACGCATGTTGGGTAGCTACGTGTTGCTGCCTAACCGCTGCGCCTGATGCTGGCCGGCGTGACTGCGCGTGTGCGTGCTGTGCGTGCGCTTGTTGCTGTCTCAACTGCTGTGCGTGGTTGATTCTACGTGTGCTGCACGAGCATAAAGCCACTGCGACACTCTGGGCCTTCACCACCTCACCTCTAAGGAGAGACGCGCGCACCTGCGCGGCCAGAGGTGTTCCGCTCGTGGCTACCTCCGGCGCCTTCAGTCCTGACCAAAGCCTTTACGGCGGCCACGGAAGGAAGGAAAAGCCAACTCCAATGGTCCGGCTGACCGCCTGTTCCTCTGTGTGCGTGCGCTGCTGCAGGCCTGGCGCGCCGCCATGCCCCGCGTGATGCCCTTCTACGCCATCAAGTGCAACCCGCAGCCCGGCATGCTGAAGCTGCTGGTCGCGCTGGGCGCGGGCTTTGACTGCGCGTCCATGGGTGAGCTGGACACGATGCTCAAGCTGGGCGTCCCCCCCTCGCGCATCATCTTTGCGCACCCCTGCAAGCGCCCCGTGGACATCCGCTACGCGCGCGAGCACGGCGTGCAGTACACCACGTTTGACACGGAGAGCGAGCTGCACAAGATCGCTGCGCTCAACCCCGACTTCAAGTGTGTGCTGCGCATCAGGTGAGAGATTCTGTAGAAAGCCTGTATGGGCTTTTGAGAGTGTTGTTGCTAACTTAGAATGTAGCTCTTGCTTTTCTACAGATCTTGCGGTTTGCTGTGCTATTTGGTACGTTCATGCCATGTAGCCAGTGCCGAGTCCGACACGGCAATGGGCATGCACTTGTCACAGGGATGGGGTGCATACACGTGACCCAAAGCTCGGTCATGAACAGTGCCTGCGGCGGCCTGCCTCGCAATCTCCTGCAATGCGCAGGGCTGATGACCCGGATGCGCGCGTGCCGCTGGGCCTCAAGTACGGCGCGGAGGTGCCCGAGAGCCCCGCGCTGCTGCGCACCGCCAAGCAGCTCGGACTCAACGTCGTGGGCGTGTCGTTCCACGTCGGCTCGGCCTGCAAGAACCTCGCCACGTTCTCGGGCGCCATTGAGAACGCGCGCATGATTTTCGACGAGGCCATCGCAATGGGCTTCCACATGGAGCTGCTGGACATCGGCGGTGGCTTCACCGGCCACTTTGACGAGTGCGGCAACGTGATGTTCGGAGAGATCGCCAACACCATCAACTCGGCGCTGGCGGCCAACTTCCCCCCCGAGATGGGCGTGCGCGTCATCGCCGAGCCCGGCCGCTACTTTGCCGAGACGTCCTCCACGCTGATGACGCCCGTGTACGGCCAGCGCGACCGCAAGGCGGCGGACGGCTCTGTCCACAAGGACTACTGGCTCACGGACGGGCTGTACGGCTCGTTCAACTGCATCCTGTATGATGGCCAGAACCCCACCTACGCGGTGGTGCGCAGCCCGCTGCTGCCTGAGCCTTCCAAGGAGGCCGCCAAGCGGGAGTATATGTCCACCATCTGGGGCCCCACCTGCGACAGCGCCGACTGCATTTACAAGGACGTGAAGCTGCCGGCGCTGCGCAACGGCGACTGGCTGATGTGGGCCAACGCCGGCGCGTACACCGTGGCGGGCGCGTGCGACTTCAACGGCATCGCCATGACCAGCCCCCGCTACTTTTATGTGTACAGCGACTCCGCTGTGGACGCTGCCGCAGCTGACGATGAGGCTGACGATGAGGCCGGCGGCAATGAGGCCATGGCTGCCTAATAAATAAGCGGCGTGCTTTTCCCATTGCCTGTCTTTGCTGGCGCAGTCTGCCAAGCTGCAGCCAGCGTCGGACTGCAGTTACGGGCTGCTGATCTGCTTGCCCGCCGCCACAACAACCCTGCCTCGGACCTCTCTCTCCCTACCTGCCTGTCGTGAACGTCTCCCTAAATCTTTATTATACACCACTTCCATGTTTAAGTTTGTTCTGCTTCCGCCTGTCTGTTCGGTGGTCTTGAATGACTAGTTGCAGACGTGCGGCCGAGATTTTGTTTTTTTCAGCAGCCGCTTGACGCGCTACTGGCATTCCGCTGCGATAACTGCATATGCCTTTCTATCTACAGCACTCGCACACTGTCATGTTCCACTAGCTATCTTGATGTAACTTGTTTTAGAAGACAGTGCTCGTTGTCCTGTGTATGCATGGTTTGTGTATGCCTGGCGGTACGTGTGGCGTTTAGGCACCCCTTTCCCCGCGCCCTCCAAAGGCTGGTGGACCTGACCAGGGCTGGCATGCAGTGCATGCTTCGTGCGTGAGGAGAATGATGGTGCCCTGGGTTTGTGATGCGATGTTCGCATAGCCACAGGGCCTTGCTGCTGCCCAACACCTGCGTGTGGCTGTTGCGTGATGTGCCCTTGTACAGTTTCCCCCACACTGACGTCAAGCTGATAAATGGCCAATACCCTGCGTGTCCCCCCTGCCCTCTCCCAGCAAGGCTGCTGCGTATGACCCATAGCTCGTGCTGCACCATATCCTGGCTCTGCGCTCTGGTTTTCACGTTATGACACATGTGTAGCCAATGTGGCCTGCTTGGTGGCCAGCCTCGTCCGCACCACCAGACCCAGTACCGGGCCACCTGCTTTGCTGTAGATGCCGTTTTGATGATTATTTCGCCGAGTTTATGAGAGGTCGATACGCCATGTGGAGCACTTTCGCGCATGAATGGCTTGAACTGACACTGTTTGTGTTTTGCAAATGTGAACGGGCCAGCAGCCCAGTCTACTGTAACCTGATGAGGTGAGGAAGCGTGGCTGAGGCTAACAGTGGACGGATGCATTGCGGCAGCAGGGTGCAAGGCCCGGTTTCCCTGAGTTCAGATTACTGCACCTGTGTGCAATTGTGCATGCCGGCCAAGTGGATTGCAGCACGGGGTTGCAGAGTAAAGGGCACGGTGCCCTGCATGACGGCCGCTTGCTGCAAGCAGCTCTTCATCAGGTGACAGAACGACATGAACAACATAGCGCGGCTCAGCATGCAGGTCTGTCAACGCCCTGCAATCGGGTTGCATGCAGCGCCCGTGGGAACAGCAGAACGGATGGCACGCGACAACGCATTTTGGAGGGGGTTGAGAGTGGTCATCATGCTTTGAAGGGATGCTGCAGTCCAGGTTCCATTGCTGCTGGTACTCTGGTAGACTCCTGCTGATAAAGTCCAGGCAGTGGCGATCCAAGCGTGGCCTCATCCCGACCTTGATGGCGAGCCTGCTGCTGCCGCCGATGCTGCCGGTCCTGCTGCTGCACCCGCATGTGTTGCGTTTCGACGTTGAAAGTTTGTAATCGTGCGTCTGGCTGGCTGTTGCAGGGGCTCAGGCCTGGCTGACATCATCGCCGTGGCCTGCCAAATGTAGTCGCCCGCGCAACCTCGCTTGCTTGCGGTTATATACCATGTGTGCGCGGAGGGGCGCCTGCCGGTCGCCCTGCCGTTGAGGCATGCTGCATTCCTGCGACAGGCGTGTGGTTGCGCATTTGCTCGCAAATGCTGGGCGCCATGGGCACCAACCACAGCAGCGCTTGAGATTTACAAGCTATGCCAATGAACGACTTGGGATTGAGACTGTACGCGTATGCAAGGATAACAGCGTCATAGAGTGTTTTGTTACATTGAGAGATACTGACGGGATGAGCATACTGACGGGATGAGCAAGTGATCACCACCACGCTTACGCCACAGTGGAAACAGAGTGGGCACGTACCAGCGCTGCTGCTGCGTACGCTACCGGAAGCAACCCGCAACACCGCTAGCTCACCCCCCGATGCAGCAGGAGCAGGAGCAGCAGCACCACATGACGGGGGGCTAGTAGCACGCTCTGGCCATTTTCGACCGCAAGCAGTAAGCGCATGGCACACCCTAACAGCACCAGGCATCCACCTACAGCACTGCCACACCACGGACGAATGCATGACTGCCACTCCAGTGCCTTCCATCCCTGACACACACATTGCATCCGTACAGCATGTGATGCAGGAAGCGTTGGCATGCATGCAGTGTCACATGGGGTGGGAGGGCCCTACGCTGTCACCCCGCAAGGACGCCTTCCGCATACATGCATACACATGCGCACACGGGCATGTGATGGGCACGTTCATCCTGCCGGCGGAGGCGTGCGTGTGCACGTGCTGAATTGGAGCTGGTGGTCATTTGCGGAGGGGACGTGAAGGTCAATCCGCAGCTGAAATTCGCATGGTTTGCATCATGCATTCGTGCGATGGCGGTGCTTGTAACCCAGCCATGCAGAGGGGTCTTGGGGGTGTGGTGCCTTGGGAGTCCACAGCGCACGCACAAGAGGGCTGGCAGGCGTGCGGACGCTGAAGAGCCACATACACCTAACACGACTAAGTGGAGGGAGCCACAATAGTCAGCAGCCCTAGTTGCGGCCATTGATGATGCCCCCAACAATAGTGCGCCTGTGTGCAGTGGGCGGGCTAGGAATGTTGTTGAATCCAACTCAAGAGGATCAAGTGAACCATCAAACCAGTTTTGAGCTGTTCAAATTAAGCAGTTTGAGTTGAGCAATTGGTTTGAGCAGTTCAGCTGGACAACTGTGTGGGGCAAGCAAAGCCTGCGAGGGCAGGGATCAAGCGAACAATCAAGTGCGGGTGTGGTAAAAACGAGGTTGGGTCTCTGCGCCGGCGTGACACTACGCGCATGACGTGGCCCCACTACTACCATCAATCAAGGTGAGTCCACCTGATCACGGGGGCTGCAAGGCAGCGCTGCTCTGCGTGTGGTGTAGCTACGCAAGCCATGTGGTGGGCGGGACCACCTGGCGGGACCAAACAGAAAGGAATTATGTGATGCGGTAGACGTGCTTGTGGAATTGCAGCATTGCACAACCACACAATGATGCCGGTGCAGCTGTGCTGCAGCTGCACTCACTGCAGCAGCCATTGACTTCCACACCAGCCACACACTGCAGCAGCAGCAGCGGCAGCCATTGCCTGCGCTGTCGCACTGGGAGTGAGCGGTGGGTGGGTGGGCAGGGAAGCCAGCAGGAGGAAGCGTGGAAGCATTCCACCAATCGACACGTCAGGACCCCTTTCGGGAAAGCGACACCAGAAATGCCCTTGGACACACAGCAGTGGATGCGTCGCAGTTGACCCCCACCTACAAGCCACACCCAAGACCGACATTTCACGGAACATGCTGTAGCTCATTCAGGCCAAGCGACCCAAGCAGGAGCAAGGAGTGCAATGCTGCAGCAACGCAGCGCAGCGCAGTCGCGAGTGGCGGATCAGGCCTTGCGCCAGATGCAACGTATCCAGGGACGGGGCGGGGGCACAGGGCAGCACGCCCAGCCGCGCAGGGCACGCGGTCCGGCAATGCACCTTCCCAATACTTCCTATCACGCTGCAGCGCAACAGCCTACGTAGGTCGCCCACAGCGTACCGCATGGCAGGTAGGCAGGCGGGCAGTACCGGTAGATTGGCATGAGCTCAGCACATGTGTGTGAATGCAGCATGCGCAGCACAGCACAGTACGCACGCACAGTACCACATGGCATGAAGATCGCTGAGCTGCTGGGTGAACGGGTGCGGCGCAAGCTGCACCGACCGCAACACATACGCGCTTCAGCGGCCGCTTGGCGCATCATCACTTCTCAACCAGGATTTAGCCAGTCCTGCACTTCGCCAACAGTACACGCATGTCGTGCCGTCAAAGTGCCAGCACATCCCCAATGCATGGAGCGTGATGCCAAAGCGCACGCACACCAACCTTTGCCGCGTTACCTGACAACAGCACTGCGGTGCGGTACAAGGCCACACCTGAGTGGAGGCGTCTGAGCAAAGGCAAGTATATATAGTACAGACAGGCTGGCATGCCGCCGTCAGCCAATGCCGATTCCCTAGTCCGCAACGGCGCAACCGCAGACCGCATTGACGCCCAGGCGCATATCGCTGCTGGTGCACGCAAAGCAATGCGCGCAATGGCGCCTGGCCACACGTGGCACTCGTGAGGGAGGCAAAGGGGCGCAGTCGCCGTATGCATGTAGTTTGAGCGTCCACGTGGCGCGCGTGCAAATCAGCGAATCAGCGCATCAGCATATGTCACCGCCCGAGCTCAGCGGGCCACAGCTTGACATGACGGATCAGCAGACACGCAGGGCATCAAAAATAGGAGCTTCAATATCACTGATTCAAATCGCTAGGGGGCGGGGAAGGCGCGTGGGGGCCATACTGTGTGGTCTGCCCCATATGGCTGCCACCTACGCTACGCAGTCACTAGCAGCACCACCGAGGAGAGCCTGAGAGCCTGAGAGGGAATGACTGGCAATCAGCGGAAATAAGGTAAAGGAGAGGCAATGATAT
>BDDA01000198.1:15384-33778 GCA_001662385.1 Chlamydomonas asymmetrica | reverse complement strand
GGGGGGGGGGGGGGGGGGGGCTCAGCAAACACGGTATGAAACGGTATGAACACTAGCACAGGTACCTGCCAATGAACAACGAGATCCACCGTCATCATGCGTACGTCCTTGCCGTTTGTTCATCATGCGTACGAAGGCGACAACATCACCGCCAGCACGGCAACAAGCACCAGGAAAGTCACACAAAGCGTGTGGCGCACATCAACGCGTCGGCCCAGGCGTCGGCCATGGCCTTGCAAAGCCCAGCAAAGGGCTCGCAGGGGCACTAGGCATCGTCCCTGCCACCATTCGGGGCCATTGGTGGCGGCTAGACACAAAGGTGCAGGGGAGGCATGTCCTGGCCGGTAAGTATCATCCAGCCCTAAGCTGCCACATCATGCACACAACATGGGCGATGCAATGGACTGATGAGTGCGGCAGGGTCGCCAGGTGAGGGAAGCGGGTGGCACGCTGCGCGCATACCATACATGAGGGCTCTTGCCGTGGCATCGGTTGGTCTGCTGGTCATGCAAGCCCGTCCACACAAACGCTGCAGCGGGTGCATGGACGAGCCGGCAAGCGCCATGCAGCACACGTGTCACCAAGGCTCACGCCACGCCACGCTACGACCACCGCGGTATCAGCAGGCTCGAAGCCTTGAACCATGTGTTAACATGTACAATGAGAAAAGATGAGGAAGTGCAAGGCACGTGACTACATCAGGCTTTTGGCTTGTTGCGTTGTCCATCTCGGTATATAGTGCTTCTGCACCTTGTGCGTTGCAGGGCGGGCGGTACGCAAAGGGCGCCTTGCGCGCTCGACCCAAAGGAAGGCTCCATCAGTTTGCTAAACACGCAACTGGACCACTCACAGTCACCAATCAGCACCATGGACTGAATTGGCCGCACACACGGCTGGAGTCGCGGAACAGTTCATGTTTTGTGGTTTTTTTTGGGAGGGGGGGGAGAGCAATCGGGCCGCCGGACTTCAGAGCAGAATGAAATAGAGGCAGTGAGCATAAGCTGTGGTGGGCATTACCTGCAAGCATCAAGGGAAAGCTTTGGGAATCAACTCCATGTGATGGAGATGAAAGCCTGTGGGGTGCACTTGAACGGGCATGCAAGGAGTGCAAAGTGCTTTGGGTGGAGGCAGCTCTTGCATGGACACGCTGGTCAAGTAGGTGACCACAGGTGGCACGCATACGACGGATACGCAAGCTAGTATGGTACTGCCACATATCTCATCAGCCCAGAGCATTGCCTGCATGGGCCGACAGGCAAACATGCACCTAATATGTGAGTACCGGTATGCTTTTGCTTGCGTTGGTGCCTCTGGCATTGCTCACATAGGTTCCGTTGCAGCCGGCGCAGGCGCCTGACCATGCAGCAGGCAGGCATAGGCGCCTCACGCTTGATCGCCACGACAGGCAGTTCACTATCAGACGCCAAGTACCGTACGGGCTGCGACTAGCAGGGTGGGAGTGATGAGTGGGTTTGAAGAGTTCTCGATACACTTCCCCAACCACCATCACCGCAAAGACATGCGGATTGTCTTGTGACAGCGGCGTAAGCAAGGAGCGCTTTATTTCTATTCAGGTAGTAGTCGACTAGCAGCAGCAGCCACACACACAGCATGCTGAGGTATATCAGCCTGAGGGCCTGAAGGACACACAGACACACAGGCCAGGGAGAGGGAGAGGGGGGGAGCTGTGATGATGCATGGAGGTGGGATGATGCATGGAGGTGGGATGATGCATGGAGGTGGGATGATGCATGGAGGTGGTTACTGCCACACACTTGCGTGTGATGGAGGATGTGAAGCTGTGTCGTGAGCTGCAGCGAGCAAAGCCCATCACAGGTGCGGACGCAATGCGCCAGCCAGATAGCTTTCACTGAGCAACCAAGGGATCCCGGGCACAGCAGAAACCACGCAGGCAAAAAGGGGAACAGCATGCACACACAGCACAACCACAACACCGTGTCCTTCACCGCAGGGGGAGGGCAGCAGACGGAGGCAAGTGCTGCTAAGATTGTGCGTAAGGGCGACCAGCGCAAAGCATGCATGGAACGCACAATTAGGGGGTTCAGGGGTGTGTGGGGGATACGCGCACGCATAGCGCTCCAAACTCCAAGCTGACTCTACGGCCGCCTGCCCCGCCCCCAAAACACGATCAGCGCACGGGCGCCAGCGGTGTATGTGCGAGCAAACACCTCGCCCTGCATTTTGATGTGGCTTAGGTGGCGCTATCCCCTCCGGCGCGCACCTACCTACCAGCCAGGCCTTCACTTCACTTGCGTGTCAGGCGTCAGCCGCTCACTCCTCCCACTGCTGGCTGGACCCGCGCAGCGCCGCCCATGCTTGCCCTACACACCTCCTGCCAGGGCGCCCTAGTGGCTGCATGCTGCTGCACGCTGGCATGCATGCATGTGCGCCACGCGGACAGCCAGGTGAGGACCGTCGCTTGCGTGCAGCGGGCGGGCCGCATAGGACTCAGCACCAGGCAGAACCACGCAGGGCAGGACAAGCAGGGAGGCGTCACGTAAGCGCCACGCTACATGCGCCATCTACATACAATATCGTCTTCTACAATACCATCTCGAATCGTCTCAGGTGTGTTACTGCTTGGCACTACAGCCCTTGCCCTCTGGGCTGGTGTAGTTCTCCTGCAGGGGCAGGTCGTCCGCGACACGCCTAGAAGCGCTCGTAGCCGTACCCGATGAACACAGAGGCGTCACTGGCGCCGCCGCCGCCATGGAAGCTGCTGCGTGCCTGGGGGGGCGCGTAGCCCATCGCGCCGCCACCACCACCGCCGCTGCTGCTGCTGGGGCTACGGAACCTGCCGCCTGCGCCGGCGGGGCGCACAAAGGCGGCGCTTTTACGGGAGAGCGCGTTGCACAGCAAACGCACGGCGTGCGGACTCAACAGGCCGTTGCTGCTGCCGCCGCTGCCAGCATGGACGTGGCTTGCAGCAGCAGCATGCGCCACTGCTGCCTCAGCATCGCCGTGCGCTGCAGGGGCGGCGCCGTCGCAGCAGCCGCTGGCAGCCGCTGCCGCCGCCGCCGCTGCCGCGGCGAAGCTCGTGTTGAAGCTGGAGGAGCTGCCAAAGCTCCAGGCGGGCGCGAGGCTGCGGCCCGAGCCGTTGTGCTGGCTGTACATGCTGTTGAAGCTGGCGCTGCCGAGCGCGGAGTGAGGCGCCGACGCCAGCGAGTTGAAGCTGGCGGCGCCCACCCCACCAGTGTGTAAGCCGCTACGCGCGGACAGGGATGTCGGTGAGCGCAGCAGCGCGGCGGCGGCAGCCTCGGCGGCGGACGGCGCCGTGTTGCAGGCGCTGCGCCCGTCGCCGCTGGAGCGGACGCTGCCGGAGCCAGCAGCGTTGTAATTCTGTGGGGAAGAGGCAAAGCGTGTCAACACGGAAGGCAGCAGCAGCCCATGAACGTTCGTCAGCACCCAGCAGGCTGCGAATTGTCTGCGCAAGTGGGCAAGTACTGTGCTCCACATGCAAAAGCACACAGCAGCTACACAATATGAATTTGCGGCATCAGGCAAGTTGCTGACCTGTTTTGCGACACGGCCGTTCACCCACGCCAACGCGTTGCCGTCCAACAACAGCGTCTCGAACACAGAGTCATGGGGTCCAGAACCGCCAGGTCCCCCGTCAGCCTGCTGGGGCCTGCCAGAGGTGAGCGCGAGCGCCACACACACCGCTTCCTTGGCGCTGATGCCCGTGTAGGAGAGGTCAAGCGAGCGCAGGCGCAGCAGGCGGGGCAGCACATTGATGAGCAAGGTGGCGCCGCCACTCTCTCCCAAGTTGCAACCTGCCAGGCTGAGGTGCTCGAGGGCAGGGAGCTGCGCCACCGTTACGAACAGCTCCTCCAGCGGCGGGACCATCGCCTGTGGACCAGACCCTGTTGAGTGTCCTGGTGCTGGTGCTGACAGCTGATGGTTTTCACGTGCAAGTGAGGGGTGGGGTGTCAGCAGCTGTCCCAGGACAGTGCTTCGCAGCTCAAGCTTCCGAAGCGTCTGGGTGCCTTGCAAAGCCTTCAGCAGCTGGACCACGTCAGGCTGGCACTCAAAATCAAGGCCAACCAGCTCAAGACTTTCCAGACCTTCTGGGTAGTTGCCAGAGAAACCATCCTGCGCCTGCAGCACATCTTCGCCGTCGGGCTCACCATCCAGTCCCGCAAGGACGTTCGCGTCAGGTACGCCAGTGACGTCCACTAAGCCTGCGGCAGCCACGTCCATATCGCACAGGTTGGGATGGTCCAGCCCATGGACTTGCAACACCTGGTGCACGTCTTCGTTGCCAAGGTGCTTTGAAGAGATGCCTTCGCTGATCTTGGTAAGGTTGCAGCGGTGGGCGCTGCAGGGCGCGGACGCCGCCACGTGCTGAAGTGCGTGAGCGAACGCTGAGATGACAGCCGGCGAACTTGCAAAGCCATCGCTGTGGATGCACAGCCTTCGCAGGCTGGGCAGCATCTGCTGTTTAGCGGCCAAGGCGTCAAAGAACGACGCGTCGTGCGGCATGTCCAGCACCAGCTCCTGCAGGGCCCAAAAGCCTGCGGCGTTGCACCCCGTTGGCCCCATCTCCTCAATTGAAACTCCAGAACGACAGCTTGCACCGGCTCGGGGGACCGCTCCAGCAGCGGAAGACGAGTGCATGGCGTGCCGAGGGTCGAGTGACGCCAAAACGGCGAGCTCTCCCTCCCGGCGAAACCAGTTGCAGGCCAAGCTGAGCGTCTTGAGAGTGCCAGACAGGCAGGGCAGGGCGCTGGCTAGCACTCTGGCGCCCTGGCAGGCGATCGAGTTGCCCGAAAGGTTCAGTAGCGTTAGCCGCGTCAAGCGTGGAAGGGCAGCGGCCACTGCGCAAGCGCCTCGGTCCCTGAAACCGTTGTTGCTCAAGTCCAGGTGGGTCAGACTTGGAAGGCCCTTGAGACCCGCGGCCAGCCTCTGGGCATCCTCGTCGTACGGGCAAACGTCCAGGCATCCCGAGCAAGTCAAGGATTCCAACTGCGGGAGAGCCGCGAGCAGTTGTGCGAGCAAAACGCTGCCATCACCGCAGCCATAGCCCAAATCCAGGTCCCGAACTTCTAAGATGCGCAGGCTAGGAAGCCTGTAGGCTGCACGCTGCGCCTGCACCAGCAGGGCGTCGTCAGTTGGTCCTGAGCGGCTGCAGCCAGCCAGCATATCAAACACTGAGCTGTCCTCATCGCTTGTCTCCTCTCCAGCACTTTGCTCAACCAGGCAGTTCATATCCACGTCTAAGAGGTCGGCATCGCTGGGCTGCAGCGTTAGCTTGGTTATCAACTTATGCCGCGAGATTCGCTCGCACAGCGGGTGAACCAGGCGAAAAGCGCGGGCGCTTGCTCGCCCCAGACGAGCCCAAAGTAGCGGTCTGATGACCTCTTCAGCAGGCAGGGCCTCAAGCACGCTGAGGAAGCTTGTGGGAGGACACGACTCGTCCGTGCCCGCGCGCACCGCAGATGGTTGTGCTCGAGCCTCCTCCGCAAAGGCCTGGGACTCCACAAAGCGTACCATGACCGGCGCCTTCGGGTTGCTTCTGGGAAGACGTTAGCTGTACTGCCAGAGGTCCCTTGCCGTAAATGCCGTTGCAACCTGCGATGGGTACCAGAGAGATGTTGACGAACAGTGTCGAGACAGGCTCCTGAATTGCTCCTAAATTGCATAGCCCAGTTCAGCCAGAGTGCATAGTACACACGTCAGGAACGCTCGGCACCACTTGCGAATTGCTTCGACGGTTAGCTTTTCGTATGCTGGCAGGTCAAGCACGCTTGGCAGCTCACGTGCAAGCACAATCACGGACACACCGTTGCGGCGAGCTTAGTTCACTGGCGAGCTCAACGTTACGGTGCAGTGCAAACAAGCACTGCTCGTTTCAAAACCGCATGCCTGCAGGACGGCGGTCCCGAAAGCAGTGATAAGCAGGTCGCAGGCCGGTATAAGCGTTCGTAGGCAGAATTTGATCAGCAAGCCTTTGAAACTCAACACAGCGGTGACTGGGACACGGAAAGGCGCACTCCACAATAAACCGGCGGATGGAGTGGCAGTTGACAAATGACATGTGGCGGGCACAAAACCGCGTCTCGTGTGATGGACTACCATACCCATCAGCAGCGTGATCTATTGAACTCCTAGCGTTTCTACCATACTTGCTGTTGGTTCCTTGTTGTGCATGTTTTGCCTGTGCACTTTTCGTGCACAGTGAAAGTGCACGCCGCTGACGGCAAAGCGGCAAAGCGGTAAAGCTATGATAGTAAACTGCTGCTATGCCAAGCAAGGCATGCGACCGGGCCCGTGTCACTTGTTTGGTAAGTTTGTACTACTTGCTGCTCAACTTGCACTGGGTCTGGGCCAGAGTCTGGCACTTGGCAAGGGATAAAGCGATGGCTGAGCAGTGTCCATAGCACCAAGCAGTCTATTTGCAAGCCTTCGCGCAACAAACCGGTCACTCGGTTGTGCTAGGCGCCGAGGCCTCTTACCCGCTCGCCCAAAGGGACACAAAGGGTGCGCCAGTCCTGTGCTACCGTGCATGCAGGTAAGGGTTTGCAGGCGCAAAACCTGGTTACCGCCAGCACATGCTTACAAGCATAGCACTGCACTGCCAGCGTCCTGACTTTGGTACTGGCGAGTGACTTTGGTAAAATTGTCACACGTACATGCTTGTTTCCACAGATTTTATGCCCTACCGCACCGAAGACCAGCGTAAGACGATTGACAAAGTTGTACTTCTCAATGGGCAGGAAGGCCAATAAAGCATAACGCATTGCATCCGCCAGATAACTTCACACCCGGCCCATTCAACGTCACTCTGCAGTGCTTGTCAACGCTCCCTTACGAGCCGACCGCAAAGCACTCACTCAGCAGCACCAAGCCGGGCCACGCCATCACTACTGCACCGTTTGTCCATTCTTGTTGCTATCATAAGTGTGCCACCTGTGGGCATGGCCAGTTGTCGAAAGCCGGGTTGGTTACAGCAGCGAAACCAGGTGCATATGAAACGCGTGTGGCGTCGGGTGCAGTAGCAGACAGACAATTGCAACCCTTGCATTTGATTGCTGTAGAAACGGTTTGTCAGAATCATTTATAACGCGAATTTGCTGCTTGGCCGATGCTTGGCAAAATTGAAACCGGACGAACCCTGGACGAACCAAGCACGAGGCTTGAGTGTTGCATGACTGGCGGCGCACTTGTGCAGTTGAGCAGTTGTGCATGCGCAAGTGCTTACGGGAGGCGAGCGAGTGAGTTCAAACGCCACTCCAAGCGCACACCCAGCACACCCAGACCCAGACCCACACCTGCCAAGGTCGAGGTGGGCCTGCGTGTGTGCGTGCACAGCACACAGCCGCAGGCCCAGCCGTAATCGGTGATTGCCACCGTGCATGCGTGCGCATGCTTTGAGCGGTCTCGTAAGCTGAAACCCCAAGCACCTGGAGTCCTGGACGTTTAGTTCGGAACGTTTCTGTTCGGCAGCTTAGGCGATTGCCGCACGCGCATTTCCACTCAGGTTGATTTCCACCAGTTGACTTTGGTTGTTATGCAATGCCGACACGGGCTCAAGTGTGGTAACGGCTCCACCGCGTTTTGGTTGACGTCCTCCTTGTTGATGTCCCAGGTGGGCTTTTGGTATTTGGGGACCAATATTCGTCCTGCAGACAACGGGCATTATTAGTATGGTTGTGGCAATGCATTCGTGCGTGGGGCAATAAGACATGTGCAGTGCAAGAATGCGCTTGTGCTTGCTGCTTCAGCGTAGCTGACTTGTTACACAACTTTTGCACGCACGGGCCGTTCGCTGAGCAACGGTAACTCATAGCCCCGTCTTCGCGATGGAGGGAGTACTGGGATGCCCTGCCGTCGATCTGCGATATGGCTATGATGGTCGCGCTGTCCTGGCAGCCAGCGATGGCGAGCACCTTCCAGCGTACGTCCAGGTGCGCAAACAATGCAAGTATATGTGCACGGGTAGCGCAGCGCTTACTGAAGACCTGCTCAAACACTGCTCCTTGCAACAGCACTTTGCATTGTTGACCCCGTTCGAGGCTTGGTAACTGGCTCTGGCATCGGGCACCTTGATACAGTTGTTTGGCACCGCGCACAATGAATACACAGGCTGCAAAGCCCAGAGCCTTGAAACCATACAGGAACGCAGCCCGTGTTCGCATTTTGATCAGCCAATGCTCCAAGCCCCCACCGTTTCTCCCACCGTGCATGCCAGACCGAAGGGGCGGAACCACGCCACTCACCCGCTGCACAGTGCAGACCAACGCCCGCGTGCTGCATAGAACCGCCTATCCCATGTAGAGTCCAGTGAAGCAGGTATGCAATATCTACCAGTGACTTGCTGCGTATGCACCAACCCACGAATGCGTTAACCGTTGCACCGGCCAGGCCAGCCCACGCCGTACTGTGCGTGGGTGGCGTTGCACCCAGCGGCCCTACACGACGTGCACACTGCGGCACGCCTGCATGTGTATGTTGTTGCGGATTTGTCCTGCCGCTGCTGCTACTGCTGGTGCTGGTGCTGGCGCAGGGCCCGGTGCTGCCTGCCGCCAGCCAGGCGCAGGTGCTGGCGCTGCTGGCGGAGCGCTACCTGTCCCCCAGCCTCTCCTCGCTGCTGCACGAGGCTGCGGGGCTACCAGGCAAGCGCAACGCACCCGCCTGCCTGCCTGCCTGCCTGCCTGAGCAAGCCCACGCGCGCAACGGCCACAGCGTGCTGCGTCCACCCAGTAGCACCACGAGGCCCAGCACCCCCTTGGTCAGCGTCAGTGCGCTTCCCGAGGCGGTTGCCGAGTCCGACTATCGCAGCACTCTGCTGCATGATGCATCGCCTGGCAACCTTGTAGGTTAATGGGCTGCTGAATTGAAACGTTGTACGTTCAATCGGCCCGCACGCCGTGCAAGCCATTTGCCACTCTACGCAGCACGAGCGATCATGGCATGATGCATGCCTCGTCCTGGGCATGCGTAGCAACTGAAGGGCTGCATGCCATTACATGCGCCCTGCATGTATGTACCTGTACTGTTGTGCCGCGCAACGTGCCGTGCTGCGCTGTGTGTGCATGTGGACCCGCCAGGTCAGCACCTGGTGGCGCTGGTGCCGCCGCACCTGGCGTCACGCTGGCCGGACGTGTCGGCGCCAAGCCACCTGGTGGAGCCCTCGCTGCCGCCCCTGGAGCGATCCGGCTCCGCGGCGGTCTCAGCGGTTACGCCCACCGGCGGCGGTTACGGTGGCCACAACGAGCAGGACGATGCTGACCTGGCAGAGGTGCTGGACGATGTGATCCAACTGCAGGGGGGGCAGCAGCAGCAGCAAGCGGGCGGAGGCTTTGGTGTGGGCGGCATGGGAGGCAGCGCGCCTGGTGGAGTGGGTTGGCAGGTACGGCCTGCCTCACCGGGGGCTACGCATGGCCTGGCGGGTGGCGTGTCGTTAGCAGATGACGACCATAGGTTGTGATTCGCTCATCGATTGACTTGACATCCGGTGGCTTGGCTGACCATCAGGGGATGAGTCAATCAGCTTATCCGCCAAGGTTCAACTCTATCAGTGTTTGTGGTGTCCAGGCAGGATCCGTGCTGCAAGGGACGCCGCAGGTTGCATTGTGTCGCAACCGGGGCGGATTAGCGGCATGCGTTGATGCATCGTGGCTGTCAGGCTACGCAAGGCGCTTCGCATGTATGGCAGGTCAGCGCCCTCATTGTGAGCACCGATACTCATACTGTATGATGGTCGTCGGTTTTGCTTGCGGTCACCAGCGAATGCGTGCCTCCGGTCGACCCGCACGAAGAAACAACGGCGCGGAGATTGTGGAGTGCAGTGCGAACACGGTGGCGTGGTGAGCAGGAGCCTGCAGGTGCCTGCTGCCTTGTCCCGCGGTGCTGGCGCTAAGACCCTGCCCTTGCCTTGGCCTTGTGCGCTCCTTGGCCGCGCTGTGGTGGCGGGGGCGGCACCAGGTGCTGGACACGGCGACGGCCGAGGGCGCTGCGGCGGTGAGCGCGCTGGCGCTGCAGCGGCGCACCGCTGCGCGCGGCCCCGCCGGCGACGCGTCGCGCTGGCGCGGCTTCAGCGTGTCGCTGCCCTACCTGCCCACAGGTACAGCCCTGTACAGGCCCCCGCACACACCCGCGCACACACCCACACCTGCGCTGGGTCCCAATCCATCACTCACATGGCGGCGCGCCTCTGCGATTGTCTTGCTCGTACAGTGCTAGTCTATGAACGACCAGCGTTCGTTGGCTGGGGTGGTAGGGTCCAATGGCTGCATGGTACACAATGCACGCCATATGGCCGCGCAGCCCATGGGCCGCTACCGAACACGGTGGCACTCGCACGCCGCCGTACAGGCACTCGCGCAAGGGCATGGCCTTCTGGCATATTGACCGTGTGTGCCGCATCCCCGACGTGGCTGAATCGTGTAGGCGGGGCTGCACCCGGCGCGGCAGTAGCAGGCGCCGGGTCAACGTCTGCCGCTGCGCAGCAGTCCGCCGCCCGCTGGCTGCGTGAGCTGGAGGCGGGCCGCCTGCCACGCACCTGCGCGCCGGGCCTCACTGCAGGCTGCTTCGGCCGCTGGCAGCAGCCGGATCAGGGTCAGGATGATGCAGATCTGGATCTGGATCTCGACCTGGTTCAGGGGCCCGGGCAGGGATCTGCTGTGAGGGTGGCAGTGCCGCTGACTGCCGGTGGCGAGCGTATACAGCCGCTTGCGGAGGCGCTGCAAGGCGCCGGCAGTAGGGCAGAGGACGGTGCTGAGGCTGGGGCAGGTGACGGCACGCAGGGAGCATCAGCAGTCACGGCCGTCCGGGCAGGCAACGTGTTTTCCGACATGTGGGCTGCGGTGGATGAGGAAGAAGAGGAGGAAGAGGGCGACGAAAGCGCCGAGCCGGATGAACGGGTGAGCGCGGCTGCATCGTCAGCTCACGCCTGCCTCTGCCTCTGCACACACCTCGCCTCATGATTGCGCACGTGTGTGCACATGTGCGCACTGTGTGGGGCCAGGATAGCGGTCAGTGTACCGTACCGGTATGTACGTTGCGCATGTGTGTGTGTGCAGCAAGGTCGCGGTCCCACTGGGGCTCCGTCCAGCCGGCACGGCCTTCATGTAACATATGTCATGGTATCAATAAGCATACCAAGCATGTGCAGGCGCGCAGCGCATACCAGGGGGCAGCATCATCATGCGGCTGCGTGGTGGCACTTGATACGCTCCCACTGCTGACCACATAGCAGGCAGGAAGGCTTCGCGTGGCTGCCTGTGGCTTGCTGTGCCATGCAGCTGCAGGTGTTGCGGTACATGGTTGTGCATCTGACGAGCTGTATGCCTCTCAGCCTTTCAGCCTCAGCCCGTGTGTGTCACGCCCCCCCCCCCCTTATGTCCTTCACTGCCCCCCTCATCATCATCACGCGCGCTGCGTGTCATGCGCATGCATGCATGCCTGACCAACGTGCTGCTGCAGGGCGTGCTGGACCAACTCGCCGCCGGCTTACCGCCAGCAGGCGCCGCGCAGAAGGACGCCACGCCCCTTCCCGGCACCGCAACCCAGCAGCAGCAGCAACAGCAGCAGCAGGAGTCCACAGCCGGAGACCAGCAGCAGCAGCAGCAGGATGCGGCGCTGGCCAGCGTGCTGGCTGCATCGTCCGCAGCTGCCGCCGCAACCAGCGGCGCAAAGCGCATCAAGCTGCCGGCAGCGGCCAAGGCAGCAGCAGCGGCTGGCAGCAGCGGTACCCACCAGTACGCAGTACGCGCTGCTGTGCCGGACCTTCAGGCGGAGTTCAACAAGGTGAGGGGGGGTGCGGTACGCCGGCAGTACACCTGCTCAGCAGTACAGCCAGGTGGGGGGCGATTTGCCTGCCTGCCGTACCATCTGCGCTGCCCGCAGCAGAAGCAGAGCAGCTGCCTGTTCCTGCCTTCTCTGTTTGCTACTTTGCTTGCATGTGCTGCGTGGCCCATAGCTGGCCCTTGTTGTAGCATCACCATGCAGTCACACCAGGATCACCTGAAGGCCAGATGCATGCGCAAGGCAGCTGCACACGACGGCAAGGCATTCCTCGATCCACCCCCAACGCAGTATCATGTGCACGCGTCTGTCCCACCACCCACGTGCTCCTGCCCTGGTGGTTTGAGTGTGAGTATGAGTGTGAGTATGAGTGTGCCCCTCATCGCCTCACACCCTCATCATCCCACCGCCCTTCACTTGTATGCGCTGCGCCCGGCTGCTGCTGCTGCTGCTGGCCGCTGCAGCTGCGGCCGCGTCTGGCGCTGCACTACCCCTTTGAGCTGGACGTATTCCAGAAAGAGGCGGTGATACACATGGAGGCCGGCCGCAGCGTCTTCGTGGCGGCACACACCAGCGCGGGTACGCGCCATGCGTTGCACAACCGACATGTGTACGGCATGCTGGGAGGCCAGTAGACCGTCGTGGCAGCCTCGTTCTACATTGTATGCGCTTTTGCCAGCTGCACGCTTGAGCTTCTCCCTGCATGACACCGCACCCTCGTAACCCGTGCGGAGCAATATAGGAGTTCAGAGGCGCAACCAGCAGTTTTGCGCGTGTGTTGTTGTTGGGACCTCTCTCCACACACTGGCAGGCAAGACGGTGGTAGCCGAGTACGCGTTCGCGCTGGCTGGCCGCCACTGCACGCGTGCCATCTACACCTCGCCCATCAAGACCATCTCCAACCAGAAGTTCAGGGACTTCAGCGGGAAGTTCGAGGTGAGGAGAGGAACGGGGACTGACTTGGGGACCGCGGAACCCCAAGAACCATCATCATGATGCGATTCCTGTGGGTACGGCTGCCACCTGCTGGTTACCGGTGCGTTGGCGTTTCAATGAATGCTTGATGGAACCGGAACCGGACGGCAAGGCGGAGCCCAGGCAGGTCTCTGGGGCCAGCTTGAGGTGCCAGCTCCAGCGTGTGGCCTAGTACCGCTGTACTGCTTGCACCTGCAGGTGGGCCTCCTGACGGGTGACGTACAGATCCGCCCCACCGCCAACTGCCTCATCATGACCACCGAGATCCTGAGATCCATGCTGTACAAGGTGCGGTACAACACACGCAGGAGATGTGGACCTGTTGTGCATACAGGCTTGCTTAAAGGTGTACATAATCGATGCATACAGGTCACCGCGGACAACCTGAACCACATCATCACTGACTAATGTGCATCAGTCGGACTGTCAGCAGTACGGTTTCTAAAGCAGCCAGTTAGGTGAGATGACAGGGGACCCCGCGCCTGGCCTGCATGCAACAGTCAGGAGCCCCTCACACACATGACATGATCGCGTCTTGCTTGCCCCTGTCACGCCCGCACCCACACCCGCAACCGCATGTTGCTGGCTGCAGGGCGCTGACCTCATCCGTGACGTGGAGTGGGTGGTGTTTGACGAGGTGCACTACGTCAACGACGCCGACAGGGGCGTGGTATGGGAGGAGGTGAGGGAGGGAGGGAGGAAGGGCGTGACCAGGGCGAGGCATGCAACCGAGGCAGGCAGAAGACTGTGTGACAGTTACGTAACAGGGGCAAGGCGTGCATGGGGCATGGGAGGGTAGCAAGACGGCATGTTGCATTTTGCATGTGTGTTCTGTGAACTCTTCTGTGAGCCGGCCAGCTTGGTCCTTGTCGCTGCGCCCAGCCCATAACGTAGCGCAGTAGCGCTCATGCACGTCCTGCGACATGCACGCACCTGGGAGTACAAGCTGACCGACCTTGGGCCTGTCAACATCACAGCCTGGTAGTGTTACATGCAGCAGGCTTGCGTGTGCACTGCTGGACTGGCCAAAAGTCACCATCCTTGACGTGCTGGTACCTAATCTATGTGGATTGCCATGATGGTGGCCTCGGGCTTAGTGACGAGTACCGGCATGCACTTTCTGATTCTTGGCTGTGGCTGTGGCTGTGGCTGTGCGTGCTCATGCGGGTGGCGCTGGTGGCTCTCAGGTGATCATCATGCTGCCCCCGCACATCAACCTGGTCATGCTGAGCGCCACCGTGCCCAACGTGATGGACTTTGCAGACTGGGTGGGGCGCACCAAGCGCAAGGTGGTGCACGTCACAGGTGCGTAAGGGGTAGGGGGGGTGAGTGGTGAGTGATGACGCCTGACGGCGCCAGCAGGCGAGCCCACCTGCATGGCTTGCTTGCTTGCCAAGCAACACACATCCACCAGCGAATGGCTTGACATGAAACCCAATCAGCCAACAACCGCAGGGAAGTTTGCGCAGGGTGACCGCACGCCCTAGCCCAGCAGCGAGCGGCAGAGCCATGTGATTGGCCGTTCGGGTCCTGCCAACGCCACGCACGCCCCGAATGCACTTGCGTTGAATTGCCTTGCAGTACAAGCAGCCTGATCTTGTGCGCGAGGCTGCCAGTCATGATGGCTTTACGCAATCCCACCTGATTGCATCACTGGTCGTGGTGCTTGATATGGCAAGCGTGCTGCTGGTCCTGGCAGCGTCCTTCGTGCCCATGCAGTCTGCCTTGTAGCGTAGCTTGAGTTATCCCACTGCGCACTTCTCAAGCCTCAGAGCACTCGTCCACCCACCATCCGCGCCAGGCAGCATGCTAGGCGCCCTTCACTTGCGTCATTGTGTGTGACGTGTGTCATGCGTGTCTTAGGCACCACCAAGCGGCCCGTACCGCTGGAGCACTCGCTGTACTACGGCAACGAGCTCTACACCATCTGCTCCAAGGAGACCTTTTTCGGCGAGGGAGTGCGCAAGTGAGCTGCACTGCACTGCTCCACCCTGGGCGCTGGCTGAGCGCTTGCCTGCGCAGCCGTTGTGCTGTGCCGCCTGCGTACGGTGCACATCTGCTGGCTGGCTGCTTGCAACCAGCCGTGCTGCGGGCCGTTGGTTGTTGCTGGTGGGTGGTGAGTGGTGACGGTACCGGCCCCTCTCATACGCGCGTACAGCCGGTGCAAGCCGAGAAGCGTCTGGCCGCCGCCGTGCATGCTGACCCGTGTGTGTTGATGTTGTTGTTTGTTGGCTGCGGTGCAGGGCCATGGCGGCGCACAAGGCCAAGAATGCACCGCCCGACACACGCAACCCCATGCAGGTGAGGTGCTGGCGGCTGCCAGCGTCACGTGACGTGGAGGGGTGGTGGCTGTATGTAGTATGCGACATTGCCCTCCGCCTTGCACTGCGCACATGCTTGACGCTCGTCCTGACACAAACAGTGTTTGCTAGGCCTTGCTTGTGCGCAAGTAGCGCTGTGCGGGTAACGCGCTGGTGGTACCATAAGAGTTCGGCGCCGTCCATATGGTGTCTTGGTTGATCCAGTGTGGCTGATAGTACATCTGTTGGCAGGCGGGCGCTGATCCGGCCACTGGTATGTGTGCAGGGGGCCGCTGGGCGCGGAGGTGCAGGCGGGCAGCAGGGCCGCGGCGGCGGGGGCGGTCTCGGCGGTCGGGGCGGTGCCGGCGGCGGCGGCGGTGGCCGCGGCTTTGGGCAGCGCGGCGGCAGCGCGGACAACGCGAGGCGGCAGATCGAGGGTGAGAGGGTGCTACCTGCCAGCGGTGATAGGGAATCCAGCCCGCCTTGCCCTTCCCGTTATCGGTGTGCGACATGCCGACATGTCATAGGCAGCGGTACAAGTGGTGCTTACAAACAGTGTTGTAGTCTGCATAGGAGCGCTCTCCTGCTGTGCGCATCTGCATGATGAGCGAGTATGTGAGCGCCGTACATGTCGTGTTGGTGGGCGCGGTGGTGGCGTGCATGATGCAGGCTCCAACCGCGGCGGCGGGCCCAACAGCGGCGCCGGCATGGGGCGCAGCGAGCGCACTCAGCTGCTGGAGCTCATCAGCCTGCTGGGCAAGTGAGTGGCTGCAGCGGTAGCTCTAGCTGGCGGGGGGGGAGGGGGGGCAAGAAGCGTCACGGTACCTTAGTGCTGTTATGATCACGCATGCGCTCCTGTGGCGGTACAATATGCTGTGCGTGCTGCTCAAACACGGTGTGTGTTGTGTGAACTGCGGCTGCCATGGCGGGGCCGCTGCAGGAAGGACATGCTGCCTGTGGCGGTGTTCTGCTTCAGCAAGAAACGGTGAGGGCGAGCCAGCAGCGCTTACCTAACGGCAATGCACGCCCACAAGGGGTTAGTGTGGTGCATTGCTGCTGGTGTTTGCGATGTGCTGCACTCAACTGCTTGTGGCAATGCATGATGCTTATGCTGATGTACTGCGGCCCTCTTGCACACCATTTGCATAGCTTGGCGACCCCCTTCTGCTTGCCTGGTCCCCATCTGGGGGGAGCATGGGCCGTGTGGCCAACACGCTCCTGATGTAACATAACATAACATACCTAACGGCTGAGGAGTGTGGGGGCTTGCGTGATGGCTGCTGCCAGGATGTGCTCGCTTTATGTCAATCTGCAGTGTGTGACTGCGCATCACTGCATGCTGACACGCCGCTCACTGGGAGCGCTGCACCTGCATCTGCCATGCCGTCCGCCTCAACGAACAGCAGAGGGCCCTGCATGGCTTGCGTGTACTGCTGTACTGCCCGCAGGTGTGACTCATGCGCTGACGGGGTGTCCTCCCTGGACCTCACCAGCGGCGCTGACAAGGCCGCCATCCACGGCTTTGTGGAGAAGTGCCTCAGCCGCCTGGGGGAGCAGGACAGGCAGCTGCCACAGGTGCGCTGGTACGGTGCTGGTACTGCAGTGTAGCGCACCATGTGGAGGGTTGTGCTTCGCGGTGTCTGCATGCAACATGCGAATGTCCGTATGGCCTTTCGGTTGCTGATAGTGCACTGCATGGTGACCCGAGCTTGACTGCACACGGTGTTCCTTGCACCATCGAATCATGTGTTGCGCCATGGACTCATATCATGGACTCATATCAGCCTAGCCGGTTTGTGGGGCAATATGACTGCCGCTTCTCGCTACAGACTGGACTGTGGCTGTGTAATCTGCCAGGGTGCCGCATCATGTCATACCATGTAACATGCAGATCTTGAGGATCCGGGACCTGCTGCGGCGCGGCCTGGCGGTGCACCACGCGGGGCTGATGCCCATCGTGAAGGAGGTGGTGGAGATGCTCTTCTGCCAGGGCTACCTCAAGGTGCGGGCTGTACTGCAGGCTGCAGTACAGCAGGATGTACTGCAGTATTGCCGTATTGCAGGGCATGGCGCCCGCACTCAACGCGACTGCTTAGCGGCTTGACAATGCTGAGCAAGAATGAGTGCAGCAACATGATCCACAGCCACAGCCGCAGCATCCAGGTTGGTCACTGCGCAAATGGTTGGCTACTTTGCTGGCCCTCACCAGAGGCTGATCGGCATGCAGCTAGGCCTCACGTGGTGCAGCCTCCAGATGACACCATCGCCACATAAGGCTACTGTGCATCTGATCCTGCGCACATCACCGCACGTGCACCTCCTCCCCCCTTGGGCTCATGCCGTACCGCGTGGCGCTGTGTTGGCGGCATGCAGGTGCTGTTCTGCACGGAGACGTTTGCCATGGGCGTCAACGCGCCGACGCGCACGGTCGTCTTCCATTCGTTGCGCAAGCACGACGGCAAGAACTTCAGGTGCGCACCGCCCTTCCCTCCCTCCCTCCCTGGCATGATGCACTGATGCTTCCATGTGTCAGGTCGTCTTGCCTGGCGTGGTGCACGCAGGCACTGCATTACAGAGTACATTGCTTGTGGCAGCAAGGATGTTAGTATGTTACAGATGCACGTCTGACTGCATAAATTTGTTAATGCCCCGCTGGTCAGTCTTGCTAGGTTTCCGTTGATCAGCTGTGCCACGATACGCTGCCGTCCCCCACGTTGCCATGTAGGTGCACGTACGCCTTGTTCACATGCACACAACCACCCTCAGTGCTCCGCTCATGCTGCACACGTCCATGTACCATGCGTGCACGGTGCACTGTTGACCTGACGCCCAGTGTGTTGCTTGCCCCTGCCCCTGCCTGCCTGCCTGCGCAGGTTCCTGCTGCCCTCAGAATACACGCAGATGGCAGGTGGGCTGGCTGTGGGCATCGCATGCGGCCTGTGGAGTGTGTTGTGCTGTGGGGTGTAGTATGTGCGTGCATCACCGCGCCGCCACATCGCCGGCAGTTGCTGCTGCTAATGCCTGTCAGGATTGCCGCATGTCCATCACGCTTGCTCACCTGCTGTGTGAGTGCTTTTCCGCTGCGCCGCCGCTGCGATCTGTGCCCCCCACCACCCGGCAGGGCGTGCCGGACGGCGCGGCCTGGACTCGGTGGGTCACGTGCTCATCGCCTGCTGGGAGGTGAGTGGGTGGGTGAGGGAGCGAGTGAAGGCAGCGCACGCTCATCGCCTGCACAGTGCATGTATGTGCAGTTGTGGTGTTCTGTTGCAGTTATCGGGAGGTGTTGCATGACTTAGTGTCCGAAGGTCCCCGGCGCCTTTCAATGGAGACAGACAGCAATACAGCGATCA